>JARJDX010067437.1:0-16352 GCA_030264735.1 Gymnusa sp. GC000175 | reverse complement strand
CACTTTACTCTTATAATTTCATGCATTGTCAATATTGCTTGAATCCAATTAGCTTTCTATCGTTTAATGCCACTTTACTCTTATAATTTCATGCATTGTCAATATTGCTTGAATCCAATTAGCTTTCTATCGTTTAATGCCACTTTACTCTTGTAATTTCATGTTTAAATTGTGCACCTAAAAATGCAGCTTTAAAAACCTGTTTCTTTATTAGTCATTTTCAACTAAAAATTATTTACCCCATGACTGATTTAGAAACCCAGACAAATCTTCTTCTTGAGCAGTTCCAAACAGCCACTGCGAAAGGCGGCATAGATATAATACTATTCATGTCGGACATGGCTTTCAAGATCAATAAAGAGAATGCCCCCATCGTTCTTGGATGCTTATATGACTTTATTGAAACAACCAAAAATATCCAAAATAAATCTACAATAAAGGAATATTTGTATCCAAGCTATCAGAAGTATTTGAATATTATCACGATTGAGCTAAAGAAAAATCTATCCGAATCACTGAGTACCCATCTGAACTATCTGACGGCCGAGGAAGATGAGAGTAAGCACTCGCCCGAAGATAACGATTTTTACTCCCAAATCAAAAGGCTTGTGATGGAAACATTAATAAAGAAGCCGATTAAAGAGCTGACAAATGCAGTAGACATTCACTTTAATAAGGGCAGCGGCGATTGCAGAGAAGGGGATGAGGTGAGGCTGGCGCTTGAGAATCTCAAAAGATTGGATGAAAGAAGCAAGGCTCTCAGATACATATCTTACATATCTTCTTCAGAGAGTACTCTTGTGATTCTTGATTTCTTGCTTTCAAATCCATCTTTTAGCAGCTGCCTCCTTTTGGCCTTGAATATTTACAATTCAGAAGTTTATGATTCAATTTGCAATGAAATCTACACCGACAAAAGATATTTCAAAACCCAGCTGATAGAAGCCATGCCAGAAGTCAATGCTGAATGTATCATCCCGCACATTAAAGAATATAATTTCGAGATCATCGAGTCGCTGATTAAGACACACCCAGAGATCGCAGAGACCCTGGTATCAAGTTTCAATGAAGGGAAAGTGAAGATGAGCAGAAGAGCCTTTCTGGAGAAGGTGGTGGAGCAGGATTGGGTATTTTCATATTTTATCCCAGACTTGAATTTCAGCAAAGAAGAGCTGCAGGATACACTTTCAAAAAGCGAAAAGTTCTGCCGCAGGTACTTCGATCTTATCCAGGCCGATTCTGAAATGAGCGATTTCTGCCGGATGCTTTCTAAGAAGAATTCAAAATTTGTTCTTTTATTTATCAAATTTATCTTTGAGAATCACGGCAATCAAGAAAACAAGCTTCAATCTCTGCTAAAATATCTGGCGAGCTGCATGAGATTTACTGGGGAATTGAAGGACTATATTGTTTCCACATTTGCAAGAGAAAGGGAATTCTTCCATATTTTAATTACGTATTTGGACGCGGTGGAAATAGAAGATTTGCTGGTGAAATACTATGAAAAAGAAACGAGCTTTGACGCCTTAATCAAAATCTACCATCCTCAGGAACTTGTCATTGAGATCCACAGATTCAAGAATGTTGATCTTTCAAATTCTCTCATGGCGGAGTGTGTTGCATCTCCCCTGATCACTGATAACGACTGGATGATGGCTTTGAAGTCTTTTGATGGTGACTTTCTTGATGAGTCCGAGATTTATACTTTCTACTTAATCCTTCTCAAACGGGAGTCTTTGAAGAATGAGATTTTGTTTCTGCTTAAAAGGAAATGTGGTGATAATCGAGCCTTTGAAAACGATAAAATAATCCATCTCTTTGTCGACTGCTTGAAATTACTGAAGAAAGATGCAAGGCGGGTAATTGATAGGCTTGACAGGGATTCCGTTGACAAATTGATGGCAAACTCTCCCGAATTTAGAAAAGTGTTTAAGAATCGAAAAGATTGATTCAGCTGTAAAGCATTCAACAATAAATTATTTCGCAAATCCAAGTATTTACTTTTGAGTAAACAGAAATTCTTAAACACACTGATCAAAGGTTCGATTCTTTGCCTGTTCATTTTTGTGGATCAAAAGCAATTTTAAATTAAAATGTTCCTCGGATCAAAATATATACTTTTGAATATACAGAAGTTCTTAAACACACTGATCAAAGGTTCGATTCTTTGCCAGTTCATTTTTGTGGATCCAAAGCCATTTTAAAGTTCCTCTGATCAAAATGTTTACTTTTGAGCAAACAGAAGTTCTTAAACACTTTGATCAAAGGTTCGATTCTTCCTCATCGCATTTTTGAAGATCCAAACAGGAGCTTGTTTCTCTAAAGCGGTAGAGTTTTAGAAACCCCAGAATTATTATTAATTTGTTCTAAATACAGAACTGGCCTCAGTGATTACCTGGATATAAATAGAAAGTTTGAAACTTCACTTCTCACGATACCGGGAAAGTAGCGCTACACGATCTATAAAAGCTAAAAATGATATAAATTATACAGGGCTACTCCAAAACCAACAATTGAGTTTCTGTGTAAATTGTCTACAAAAAAGCTTGAGATTTAAAACCTGGTTAGCGGCGAATATTCTTTCAAGTTTACACAGGCTTAAAGTTTCTATAAATACAATCTAAGAGTTCGATCCACGTGCCAGAGTTCATGCTTTTTGTCTTTGCAGCGAGGGCAATCCGCATAGAGACAGCTCTAACTTTTGGAATTCGTAATGATACTGTGAGATTTTTGCGCACCAACCCTGCCTCCAGGCAACTTATATCAAGTCTACCTCTTTGGCCTTAGCTCAAGGGGAACATTCGCGTTTTAAGTCCGTACTTATGAGACAGTTCCTGTATGCGCCAGGGGATTTGGCTCTTCTCTGCGCTTTACGTTGCTTCATCAGCGCAAGGGCGCAAATATTCCCTGCTATACGTGACGGCGTGTCTCTTCATCAACTTGATACATTTAGCGTATGCTGTTACCCGTTCATAGATCATCTTAATCGCCTCTTCAGAATTTTTGGGTATAGGTCATGCCTGGAATACTTGTTCCCAGTCCAGTATTAAGCAGTCTACCCAGATCCCCACGCCCATACTCTTGTCCATCTCAAGTGGCATTTTCACATTTACAACCTAAGAATCCCGGATATTTCGCAGTCCATACAGCATCCGGATCAGGGAGGCATTTTAAGCCAGATTTCATGCCTTAGCGTAGCATAAATGAGTATAAGTATCTTAGAAGGACTGAATATGGGTCTATACAGATAAGTTTTATTGAGACTCTACCTTTCCACAAAACTATTGCATCATGTTAAGAGTCTCATAGATTACTCTATTTTCAAATGTTAGCTTTTAAGCCTAAGCTGAAAACCTTAACATTCTAATTATCGATTGCTTCATCTTCGGCTTGCTTTAAATATTTCTAATAATTATTCTTGCCATTCAAGATGAATTTCTAATTTATTCCACCAAATCTAAGTTTTAACTGCCAATTTTTCTATTATACAAGAGGATTTGCTATTAGATATTACCGCGACTTGAATTGAAAAAGAGTAGTCACAGGATGAAACCAATTGTGGAATATACTCTTGCAAAATATGAGCAAATTGATATTGAGTATATTATTTCAAAGGATGAGATGCTTTCTATTTCAATGAGCCGATCTAAGTATTCTATATTAATTAAAAACAATTAATATTGCCTCTTTTTAAGCATGTATTTTACTTCACAAGGAGAATAAAGTGATATAGTTTTCTCGAAGAGGTCTGGAGACAAATAGAGAATGATTTAGTAAAACTGAAGGTATCCACGCAATTAATTGTTTATGGTTGGAAACAAATCATCTTTGACGCTTCATTTAAGGGGAAATTTTATCGGGATGAAGCACGGTATGGTCTGAAAGATTTTCTTGATCTAATTTAAGAAGAAGCAATCTCTTTTTTGTATAAATGAATAGTATTCAGCTTATTTTATTAAAAGTATTTAAGGCGTACAGAAAGCCAAATGAAATTGATTGGTCTGGTGAGTATTTCATAAATTTAAACAGCCACTCTAAACTACTTCTTCAAATTATTTAAAATATGGGTATTTACACCGACAAACATAATGTTTGGGAAGATACAAGAGAAAACATTTGTATAGAATTGCAAATCGCCGCATGAACTCGAGAATTTGGGATCTAAATGATCTTTCCATTTGATCGTATTTACGAAATTCTGAATAATGAATGCTCCGCAATCACACAATAACGAGCTACCGATTTCACGTAAACTTGATAATCTTCTCAATAGAAATTAAATCGTTTAATTTTTAACAAATTTATTTTATATTAAAAACAGGGCTATTGAATTCTGAATCTCAAAAGCCAATTTCACTTATCGGATTTATTAATTCTTAATTTTAATCATCAAACTTCTATAGAAATAGCGAATCTCAAAAGCCAATTTCACTTATCGGATTTATTAATTCTTAATTTTAATCATCAAACTTCTATAGAAATAGCAATAGCTCAGGAGTCTTTTGTTTCTTTCTTCATGAATGAAAGGGTTCTATTCACTCCTTACAAAATCATAATCAATTTATATTTCAACAGATATTTCATTTATGAATAGTTTGGCTAATAAACTGCTGTTCTTCAGGATAGCGATCGGGCACACCTAAATCTGGGTTTAATTATTTGAAGATTCTTCAAAATACCGTTATCACCCATTTTTAGCTACAATAGTTGAAGATAGTATCGATAGTGTATTGCACATAAATAAAAGACCAACAAAATCTCAAACCTTTCAGCAATTCGCTTAATTTCAATGCTTTGAATCATATCGATAGTGTATTGCACATAAATAAAAGACCAACAAAATCTCAAACCTTTCAGCAATCCGCTTAGTTTCAATGCTTTGAATCAAATACATTTTCATTACCCATACTCCTCCATTAAAGGTTGAAAATCAATTGCTTCAATACAGCTGAATTATACTAAAAACTGGATTGTGTAATACTACAATAAAGAATGCAAACTATTATCACTCTAATTCACAAAAGCAAATATTTGAAATTTTTCTATCAATAAAATTCATTTAGATCTCGATCATAGCCAATTTCATCTCTGACATCAATGTTTTATTTATTTCCCCTAATCAATAAAATTCACTCAGATCTTGATCATAGCCAAATTCATCTCCGATATCAATGTCATTAATTGATCCCACCTCATCAATAAGACATTCTTCAGCTGAAAATGGCATTGCCTCAGAACTGTTTTCGCCGTGTTTGAGATATTTATTTTTACCTGTGTTTGAATAATTTTCGCGATTTGCAATTTCAAAGTAGCATTCCAATTCCAATTCAAAATCGACTTCAAATTCATTGGAGCGTGCTTTATCAGTTCCAACCGGTAATTCAGAATCAATACATTTCTGACTTTCAAGATTCAAACCAGCATTTTCACAACCAAGGCCATCATTTAGTTTATAGGATTTGTCATTATAAAGCCTATTATTACTCAATATGGCAATATTAGAATTATATTCAGCCCTTTCATATGCATAATGCTCACTATTTAAAGTGCTATGATTTTGATCGATTTCTAGAATATTTCTTTCAATTTCGTTTTTATACCTGTGATTCTGGGCGGAATCCAACTGATTCTCAGGTTCGCCACACACGATCATATCGTTACCAGATTGATGATTTCTAATATGCTGACTATGGCCTTTGACAAAATGACCGTTGAGACATTCGAGTTGATATTTTTTATTAAATTCAGCCGAACCGAAATAATTTAAGCCCAAATTACGGAAATAATTCCCTCGTTCTGCTTGATATTGTCTGAAGCGATAGTCGTTGTAAAAATTCTCATTAATATTCAAATTACGATCCTTTTCTCTTTTATTGCGACCGTTATCAGACTGAAAAGTTGTTTGTCCTTTAACTTGATCCCAAACTTCATTATTGCGATTTTGACCTTCAAAAGCAGAATGCATACTTTCAATACCATTTGCAAAACATCTTTCTTGATAACTTAAATCACAACTATAATTTCTGTTAAAAGAAGTTCCATTCTGCTTCAGATAATTATTGAAATTGGAACAAGTAATAGCATCCGCGTCTTTAGGATTCCTCAAATACTTTGAGTCTGAAATACATTCTATTTTAGGAGCCGCTTCATTGGAATTATATTGCTCATTATCAATATTGTTTTTTGTAATATGAAATTTTTGATCTTGATTGAACTTCAACTGCAATGAGGCTGAGCTAACATTATTTGTATTTTCAATAAAAAACATTTTATATCTTGCAAGGTTATATTCATCATCTCTTTGATAGTCATAGTCAAACATAATTTCTCCATTCAGATTATCGAACTTTGATCCATAAATATCATCTATTTGAAGCATCGGTGATAATGATTTCGTATCATTAAATGCCCTTTCACAAGGCAAATCTGCTTTTACTTTTTTGTTTCTCCGACAAAATTCAAAATTTGTATCTTCTGAAAAAACACAAGAATTATTAGCTATAGAATCCAAAAGTGAAGAGTCTTCTTGAATTGAAGCTGTTCCTTCATGGCTGGAGTCAACCAATGCTCTTTTTCTGGGAACATCAAGGGAAATTTTAAAGTATATTTTCCTCGATCTGGATTGTCCCTTAAATATCTTTACGGGATATGGTTTAGCTTTTCGCTTTGGATATGGCTTTCTGGTATGCGATACATTGTTGTGCAGCGCGAAACCATGTACTAGCATGCAGGTCATGTATGACAATGTAGCCTTTCTTCCTGTGTTGAACTTGCTCACCATAATAAGGGCTAAGGAATTTTTTATTAAATAAGAGAGAAATTGATGGATCAGATCAGTAAATTTTTTTCAATATTTACTTCAAAATAAGCGTAATTAAAGTTAGAATGATGTTTTATAGCTCATTGTATTTTCCATTTATAACACCAAGGAAACAAAATTTGCTAAATTTGTTGCTTTAAAGAAACAAAGCTGGGGTTTTTATTCTTAGAATGAAACAAATTTGGCAAATTTTGTTTAGTTAAGCAAACAAATATCCAAATAAGGCAATTCATAGATCATGGAACTTTTGGTAAATTGAATTGATTATAATTGTTAAGTCAAGGCCAGCAGAATTTTTCATGCATAGAGAGCAAAATGAGTTAAGAAAATGATTTAAAAATAATAAGAGATTTACAAGAGTGGATTGAAATTAAATGATGAAAGCATAAAGGAGAAGAAGGCCAGAAACAAAAGATTTTTAAATGATTCGCCCCAGTAAATGCAGTTATAATTCAATACTCTCAGATGCAATTGAGATATATTGAAGCCTTTGATCTATAAAATCAGCAAGTTTGAATGAATTTCATAGTAAGAGCAATGCATCAATATAAACTTAAATCTGAAATAATTATGTGCTAAATGACTATAATGAGGTGGCAGTATCATTCCATAGAAGAGTTTTGCATTGCTAAACATCGAAAACCATATCAAATGTATTAAAGTGAACACTCAAGCGTATTTTTTTGATTATTGAAACCTTGTGAGAAAATAAAAAATTAAAAGTGCCTTTTGCCAGGCATCTTTCCTGCTAAGCTGAAGCCAAATTTCATTGTAAAACTACCTGTAATTAGCCCTCGCAAAATTTATTTTGTTCCACTGCTTCAATTTAATAATGCACTCAATGCATCAGACTTATAAAACTCTTGAGGCGTATCTTTTTAACACGGAAAATGTGTAAGAATATAGTTAAATGGAAACTGAAGATGCGATAAACTCCTGAGGTGGACAGACTGTGAAAATATATTGCCATTAAATATTTTATACACTCAAATTAAAACTCGTTGTAAATTTTATCTATGCGATATTTCTACTTGATTATAAAATGAGCTTTATAAATGAAATCGTTTGATTAATTTATAAATCGTATATTTGAAACCCCACAAAGAATGCTGCCGTTTTTTAGGCACTTCTGTGCATTTCGCAATCACAATTAAGATGCCGGAGAACGAGTATTAAAACTCAAAAAGCTACTCAAATCAACTAATAATTCCAATTAGATGAAATACCCAATAGTTAAAATTAATTTTGTTATACGAAACTATTTTATCAATGATTTTTTAAGTTTTAATGGGGCTTTCCACTTTCTGGTTATTTAATATATTAGAGAAGCCATCTAACCAGTAGGTAAGAAGGCAGACTTGCACGTAAAAAAAGAATTATTAGACTAAAATGGATTAAAGAAGCTATTAGACTGCTGAGTTATAGGCTTAAAATTAGAGTCAAGAAAGCAAAACAATATGTCCATCAACTAAATAGTTTTCCAACTCTATAGCCATTCCTTCAGATTATCCTCTTTAATGAAAATAATTGATGAATTGAGCTTTCATCTACCAATCAAATTTTTAGTTTGAAATAACAATTTCAACAGAATTTTTTAAACAAAATCAAAAAATTGTACGTTGAAGAATTTAGCTTCAATCTATAGTTTTCAAATATGAGTATTCGGCTGCTTGCTGCGATGTTGTCAGCATATTCACTAGTTCCAATTCCAGTATTTTGTAGTTCAACTTCAGATTAGCACAATAATAATATTCCATTCTAGAGCTATTCGCAAGCTTGAACATTGGTACTAGACCCAAATGTATATGGAGATGAATTTCAAGGATATAATTCACAGAAATTACGATTAGATTTGTTATGGCTTTAAACTTGTGTTCTCTTGATATCAACTATAACTGCTATAGTTAAAATTATTGCATGTTCATCGCTTTATCCTTTAAAGTCCCAAAATATCAAATTAATGAATTTATTAAAATTATTGCATGTTCATCGCTTTATCCTTTAAAGTCCCAAAATATCAAATTAATGAATTTATTAAAAGCCACTTATAATTCTTAAAAGTTCCAGATTTTATCTCAGCTTAAGTTTGGTACTCCTTGAATAGAGTCAATCGTCTCTTCGATCCATTCTCAAATTTCAAAATTAAATATAAGCAGATAAAAAATATATTTATAAATCGCCTAATCTAAAAATAATTTGTAATTTCTGTGATTTGTCTAAGAACTTGAGCCCTTACTTGATTCCATTTCAGCTATTTAAAGTTCTCCCAGGTTTGTTCATAATACTGTCTTTTTATCATTGATATTTTAGTTAAAGTTGTTTTGATGTTTACAGTTTCAAAGTTGAAGAAGCTAAAGTGAATTATAAGCGTGGTTGAGAATCAATAATCTATCATTTTAGTAAAATGACGGGTTTAGAATAATCTTTAAGAATATTTAATTGAAATCTCAAAAATTAAGCAAATTCTTGAGAACACCGTTATATTTTAAATGCATATAGAATCATCAAATTTTTTACCAGTTGCATAAAATCTTTACATACAAACTTGTGTTTACAGTCTGCTATGAAACAATTTTTCAGTCATTGGGACAATTGTTTTATATATAAAATAACAATTCAGAACTCTAAAATATTTTATATTACAATTGTCCCAATGACTGAAAAATATTTTCAACAAATCTTTAAACATAAAAAAAGAATAAAAGCTCACAAAGAATGCATCAATTCAATTGAGATATCCCCTTCAGGCCACTTTCTTGCTTCTGCAGGTGATGACGAGTCTATTTTACTCACACACATTCTATCAGAAGACTTCAAAACTAAAGAATATTTAAAGACCCCTCACGACGCAGGTATACAACATATTTCTTACGATACAGAGTCTACTTTATACTCTTGTGGTATTGATGGCCTCTGTTGTAAGTATAACCTGGATGTTTCCATTTGCACCCGTGCTTATAAAACTAGTAATCCCTGCTTTAAGATCAGTAAAGACTCGTTTGACTCTCATCTAATCGCAACATCAAGCTCTGAAGCCATTACATTCTACGACGAGAGATGCTCTGTTTTTCCTGTTAGTAGACTGGACTTTCAAGACTGCAAAGCTGAGTTCAGAGCAAATTCAAGTGAATTTATTGTCGGCTCAATGCGCAACTACATGCAGCTGTATGATTACAGGAATGCCAGAAAGCCGCTCAGGGTTTATACGATTGATGGCAGATCGTCAGGAATATCAGATTGCACTTTCAATGATAATGCCTCGATGATTCTCGCCACTCAACAGAATTCCGGCCCATCAATATACTCAGTTGAGAGATCCACAAGGATAGGTGAGTGTTGGGCCCCGGAGTTAAAAAATACAGTCACATATAAATCTTTCAGGTTCGGTGGGCCAAATGACTCATTTATTTTAGCAGGATTTGACGATAAAGAAGTAAAGTATTGGCCTATGAATCCTAAATATCAAAAGGATTCTGATCTGAACAATTATGAAAATCAAATTGACTCCATTAAGGACTGCACAGCACATTCATCTAACAGGGGTTTTACTGATTACTCAAAACTCGATGCGTTAAAGGGCAAGAATTACCTTAAAAATCTCATGAATCCATATCGCAAGAGGAATTGTGTTTACTTAACCGATTATAGTGTTCTTTCAGGGTTTTCATCAATCATAAACACTGCTGTAATGCACAGTTCGATTCCATATATTTTCTGCGCAGGTGTAGAAAACTGTATTTACGCGTTTTCTCCGTTTGATATTGGCGTAGATGATGAAATATCAGAGAATATTGATTCACAGATGTTTTTGGAAACATTTATAGAAGAAGCTTATAATTCCAACTCATAGAAGATTTAAGAGGTTCCTTAGATGACAAACAATATTGAACCTGATGTATTTATAGATTCAAATCCATTAAGTAATTAAAGATCCAGCTTTACCTTTATTGAAAGCATTGTTGAACCTGATGTATTTATAGATTCAAATTCATTAAGGAATTAAAGATCCAGCTTTACATTTATTGCAATTAAATATGCAAACAGACAGCGATTCGACGCAGACTTAAGGCGCAAATAGTCCTAAAATTGGAGCTTTTCTATTATAGGTGACCGTCTTGAATGAGAGATATTTGATCCCAATGGAAGCGTATGGTTAAAAAATGATCTAATTGAAAGTTTTTAAGTTCTGCCCTGATAATCGTGACCTCCATCCATCAGACCGCCCAATCATACTTTTTCGATCTTAGATTATTGGGAAGCGTATGCTTTGGGTTTATTTTAAAGAAATCCTCAAAAGTGAGCTTATTGAAGCTATTAGAATAATTTATGCAGATTGTAAATAATCAAAAACTATTCGAGGAATCCAAGATACAAAATTTGTCATTAAAAATATCACTGCTTCCCCAAACTAAAAATTTAATTTTATCTATTTTCTGATCAAGCAAGATTTCCGCATCACTTTCAAAAGTAGCAAATAATTAGTAAATAAGCAATGATCTAGCGGACATAAATGAGCACATAATCAAGTCTTTTGATAAATTATACAATTAATATAACTTACTTTCAAAAGATCAATAAAGAAATCCAGTATCAAACCAGAATAAGAAAGCTTGGAAATACGACAAGCCATTTTCTCAATGAACTATTTTAATAGAGCACAGCCTTTGTTTCTTACAGGAAAGACAAATAAAAGAAAACATGACTTTCTGCTCTCCAAACGAAGTTTTAAAAATTCAAGTCAACTCAGTTCTTTAATAGTTAAATTAAACCCTTTGCTGATAAATAGAGTGCCAAGGATGAATTAGTTTAAGAAGCAGAGGATAAAATTATGGACTGCCAAAGATGAATTAATTTGAGAAATCCACGCTTAATAAATTATTCAATCTCATATTTATTAAGGCTACAACAATATTTAATTTAAGCTAATCGAAAGGATAAGATTTTCGCACAGTTTAGAACGTTAAAGTCTGAGATTAAGCAAATATTACTTTTTAAACTGATTATATTTTAGTGTTTTTACCTTGTATTAAAATAATTTATTAATGAGTTTTTCTCTGAATACTTTGTTTTTAGCTTGAGTTTTTAAGCTTGCTTATAAGTTAACCGTCTCGCCTGCTTGTTCAACTGCGTCTTCAATCCATTTTTCTTAAAAAGTTAGCCTATATTCAAAAGAAGATAAAGCAAATATTTCAATGGAATTATGTAAAACGCATAAAAATTCACCCAATTTCCTTAAATTAAATAATGCGAAAGAAAATTAAATCTTTGATGAAATGAATCTCCTTTATAGAAATTGGAAAGCTTTTCTATTCGGGGAGGCACACAAGGAGGCCTTTTACCTCTCTTATGCTATGCATTGGATAATAAGATTCATATCCAACCTTAAAGGTAAAGATATTATTTGTTTACAGAAATCTGACCCCACGAGGTTATTAACAGAGTGGTCTCCAGGATTCAATTTGGCCTGTATGATGTAGGGCACGGGCGATCGGACTTAATCCCTGATACTATATATAAATCAATATTTGTCGAAACTAACAACTCTTGAGTCTGGCCGCGATTCGTCAATTTGTGGCCAACTAATGCTCTCAGAGCAATCTTAGCGCGAAATGAGAGGGTAGACATATTATTTGAACAGTATTCTTGGATAGAATCAAACAGAAATTTCATTGTTTGATCTAAGACAACAGCTGATGTGGCTTCGTGTCACAATAAGGAAGAAAACGCTCAAGAGAGAAATTTCTAGAAGAGTGCTCAAAGAAATCGAAAACCATTGATGGCAGTATTCAAAGTTTATAATTGGATTGGTCACAGGCTCTTAATCGATATGGGCAACCTAAAAGGTGAATAATGTTCAGTAACAGGCAAAATTTCTGTAAAAAACTTGACAAAATACTTACAGATCACCTCAATCAAGCTACCCGTGGAATAATATCCAATCGGATTAATATGACTGGTCTGGCCTTTCAAGCTATAACAGAAAAGTCTAAATATTAGTTGAGTTAGAACGAAAATATTTTGGCTAAAATTAAACAAGCCAAAAGTGAAATGTGTGCCACAAGAGAATTCCAAGAAAATGATGAATTTCAATTGGCCAAATAAAAGCAGAAATGTACGAGGAAGTTTGGTTTGAAATTAAAGACTGCAAAATCAAGGCGATCAGTATTTTACCTGATTTATCTTAAGAAATTTTCAGGCATACGAAAGAAGCAGAGACTTCTCAAAGGTCCAAAAAATCCACGAACATTTCTTGAAATCTCAAGGGAATCAAACAATTTATTTTTATTGGTGTGAGACAGGTTGAAATGGCTTTGAGGAGAATCATTTGTATTCACCTGCTCAAAGATCACTTCTCAATTCATTAAGTCCCGGTTTATGGCCCTATGCGACTTTGATTCCTTCATGCTTTCTAAATCAGACTATTTTTCAATCATTTGCTTTAGAGCCTCCCATGAGTAGCAACCCGGCTGGATTTACTCCTGACCTTCCCAATCGCGCACATATACGCAGGACCATACTTATTACTCTCCTGAGCCCGCGCTAATCCTAACATATCCCACTGAGTGGTGCGAACCTTTCATTGCATATCGTATGGAATCTTCGGAATATGCGTTGCTTCACTAATGCCTCCCAGATACTTCCTAATGTAATATTTAGGGCACTGTCTGGGTGATCAGTGACGAAATTCTATTTATTTCGCTTATTTAAGTGTTCGGGTGATTGATCTATCTTTTGGAATTCCAACTCTAACGGGAATCGAACCTGTCACCCTGCCGAATTCAGTGTCGATATATTTGCCACTAGGCCTCAGTGGCTTCTTATCAAAAGGTCAATCAGAGATTTTGGCTGAAGAGATCCTAATTCTACTAATATCTGATGGGAAATCCACTGAATTGAGAGCAGAAGAAGAAGTGAGGAATTTATGGCCATCAATATAGTGCAAAGCTGAGGGGTGGAAATGTTAATCCGAGCATCCGACAGAATCTGAGTTGCCTAATAGATTAAAATAGATTCCTCAATCGGAAAGCGCCAGGGCCTGATTACTCTGCCGTTTCTTCATCAAAAAATGCATTTCGCTTCATGGGAAGACGCATAAATTAATTAAGGAAGCATAAATGAATGAACAGAAAAAGGAAAAAAGATTATATATTGCGGCAACATATTTAACAACAACCGGTATTCAAAGAAAGGAACTAGCTATAGCTCTATTACTTATATGCCCGGCTCATATAAATTGGGAACTAAATATGTTGCCCAAGATATCCAGCAAGCAGTGATGAATACCTCGCCTACCTTCAGAGAATCAATCAGGCACAGTCAAAAGGGACCAGGAGTAAATATCAAGCAATGATGAATACCTCGCCAAAAATTGCCAGAATCGATCAGGCACGGTCAAAAGGGATATATCCCGAAAATCTTTGGATCTGGCAGAGTATTCTCAAACTTCTTGGAGGGGAGGGGCCCGCTTCCGGCTGGAAGAATGTAGGCAAGATACTCAAACTAATTGAGTATCTTGCCAAGGAGATCCCGAGACGACAAGGTATAATAGCCAGTCGCAGTATGGAACAATAAACCTACCTCCAATAATCAAAGCTCTTACGGGTATGATAAGGTTGGAACCTAGGATTTAATTAAGTCTGCAGGATGTAGATCACGAGTAGTCGGGTCGAACCTCCAAAACTAATAATTAAATCAATATTTTTTATTTTTTTTTTCTGGCAGAGTATTCTTAACTGGTTAAATATACCGGAAAGCTGAATTTTAAACCTTGCATCATTGAATCCCTGAAGCGTACAAAAAGTGAACGAATCATAGGCCTAAAACTTCATGATATCACTTTACTTAAGAATTGAGTCGGAATTAGTATTTCTAAAAGGGATTGCTTTTCTATACTGTTATTTCTGGCTTGCATGGATCCACTAAAAAGAAAATTGAACTTGAAGTATCCTAAGATGGCCATCCTAACAGAAACATATTGCTACTATGCTCCCGAATAGTTTTAATTCACTGATATTGGCAACGCCTGAGATAATATTACAGATGAAACTGGTAGATTCTATCAATCTGTTGGCTTTTAAATATAAATCCTTGGAATTCTGTGAATCAAATTTGAGAGAAATCTGTTCAAAGAAGCATGAAGAAATAGATAGAAACGTAAAAACAATTTGTAAAACTGTTTAAAATGATAATGAAGCAATTTCCGTTATATGAGGACATTCACCATCATAAATTGAGCACTATGTATGAGTTAACCTATTTGAATATGAAATTTACTTGATAATTGACAAGGAGTTTGGAAAGTTCCTGTTGCAATAAAATATATCTTCAACCCGTATAAACTGGAAGCCGTACCTCACAAGAAAGAAATTTAGAAGAAGCCTGGCAATCCATGTCATAAAAGTGAGAGGATTGATCTCCTGCTCCAAAGTGCACTTAATAGTGTGAAGACAACTTCTTTAAGGTGAGCCGGGATGAAGCAGCGTATAAAGCATGAAAATGTGCCCATTGCTTTAAACTGCTAATATTTGAAGGTTGGGTATCAAATCGAAGACGAAATATAATTAATAATTTAGGTATTGCACTTGAAAATTATTTATACAGAAAACTAAAAAGAAAACCAACCTTTTGTATACAGAACAGCTACCTGTGGGTCTCAAAAATTACTTTTTCGCCCGACAACAGGAAACACCAAATCTTAAGTCGAAGCTTGATTAGCCTAGTAACAATATAGAGATGTTGATTCTAAATGATCATAAACAATGAAATAACTGCAAAGAGAAAGACTTAGTCATCTTATAATGGAATTTTGGGATATAAATATACAAGAAAAGGTAACGAAGAGTCAAATGCATTCACCTTCTATTATGTAAAGATATGGAATCAGGAGCAGTTAAAATTAAGAAGCCAATTTCGAATTCTAATGTTGAAATCAGAGTTGACACTATATTGGAGCATCATAATAATAAACCTGATATTATTGTTCACAATATGAACGTAAAGAAATAACTTTTATAGAAATAGGAATAAAAAATCCGAATCGGCTTTAAATCGCTAGAATAGTAAATCAAGAATGTATGGTGCTGAATAGCTATACAAATTTAGTTAATTAAATATCCTTAGCCGGCCACATAATATTTGACATTAGCAAAAGAGATGGGATTAAATCATAAGCGTAAAATTATAATTATTCCACATGCCATGGTATGGAATAGAACGACTTTGTAAGATTCTATTCTAAATACTTAAAGGAACTTTGTATATAACAAACAAAATAGAATTATATATCCAATTATTCCTTTTAAAATATAATTGTATCTCTTTTGAATATAGCAGAGACAATATAATCTTGATGGAAGAAAGCTGCTAGATAATGGTCGAAGTATAGAATTCAGAAGATGAATCTCATAAAATAGAGATGATTCTGGAATAAATACTGCTGAATAAACAAAATAATATTATATAAAAAGTATAATAGAATTTGTTTAGAAATTGTCTAGCAAAAAACTCTCTAAATATATTGTTTTGATATAAT
>JARJDX010067402.1:0-16137 GCA_030264735.1 Gymnusa sp. GC000175 | reverse complement strand
CTTCGAAATCAACTTTTTTTTAATGAGGGAGGTCGAAAACGGATATTTCCGCAAAAATCTCGATTTTGAAAATTGTCGTGATTACTATACTTTAATTTACTTTGTAAATGAAAGTAAAAGTATTAATTTTTGTCTATATTTTTGTTTAGAACCCTTAGGGGTGGGTGAAGGTTCAATACAACAGTACCTACAGCAATAACCTTTTTAATAGCAACCAATACACTGTTTTAGGGGTGGGTGGGGGTTCTAGACAACAGTACACACATCAATTAATTGTTTTTTTTAAACAACAACTTTCACACACTGATAGGGGTGGATGGGAGTTTCCATACAACATTACATACAGCAATTAATAATTTATTTTTAACAGCAACTAATACACACTGATAGGGGTAGGTGGTGGGCCCATACAATATTATGTAAAGCTATTAATACTTTTTCTTTAAAATAGCAACTAATACAAACTGATAGGGGTGGGTGGTGGTTCTAGACAACAATTAATACAACAAATAATCTATTGTTTAAAGTATCGGGTAATATACACTGATAAGGGTGGGTGGGGGTTCTGTACAACAGTACACACAGCAATTAATACTTTTTTTAAGCAACAACTTTTACACACTGATAGGGGTGGGTGGGGGGTCCATACAACATAACATACAGCAATTTATATTTTTTATTACTCAGCAAATAATACACACTGATATGGGGTGGGGGGGGGGTCCATAGAATATTACATACAACAATTAATACTTTTTCTTTAAAGAAAAATTAAAGCACACCATTAGGGGTGGGTGAGGGGTCCCTACAAAATTATATAAAGCCATTAATACTTTATCTTTAAAATAGCAACTAATAGGGGCGGGTGGGGGGCCATTACAACAGCAAATACAACAAATAATTCATTTTTTAAAGAACAGGTAATACACACTGATAGGGGTGGGTGGTGGGTCTATACAACAGCACGTACAGCAAATAATATTTTTTTCATATTGAGTGAAGTTTTTTTCCGCTCACGAAAAAGTAAAGGGAAGAACACTTAAAAATTTTAATAAAAACAATTGAATAAAAAATAATTTTGTGGTAAAAGGTGTCAACAATTACTTATCTTAAATTTGACGCACAAAATCGTCAATCTAACGGGGAAGCGGATCTTAGATCCCAACAACGCAAGTAAAATATATTTTTGAAATTCATACCATACTCTAACAGAGTACTTCGAGGACATTTGTAATATACAACGGTTTTTTTAAATTTAGTACAAAACCCCATTTATTTGTTTTTCCTTTCTAGATCGTAATTTTTTATTGTGAAACAAATTTAAGTACCCAGAAGTAAAAAAAATCCAACTTTCTCCATAATGTATAAAGCGTTCGTCCTAAAAGCCAGAAATTAATCATTCCGTGTTTATCTCAATTTGCGGCGTGCTTATTTTTTTTTAAGTAAATAATTCATCCTGTAGGAAGTTGCGAGATTAGCGGGCGAGCAATTTGTATTAATTATTATGACGTATGAAGATGTTTCATTGTAGTTGGTGGGTGGGGTAAATGCAGGTCATCAGTATTCCAAAATGCGCCCTGGGATTAATTGTCTGGAGAAGATTAACATGGATGCTGTATAATCCTGTGACGTGTTTTGCAAGGAAGAGGTTAGGGGATATGTATATGGATGACCCACGTCTTCCTGGAAGATATTGAACCGTGAAATGTCCTTACCTAATAACCCTACTCGACTTTGACAACTTGCTACTTGCGGATTGATCCCACGGATAACTGCGGATAACGTTAAGGATCCTAGCGCTGAGCACGTTCCACCAACCAAACAGGACTAATATCAAGGGATTGGGGATATTCTATAACTCTGACGACAAGGAATTTGCAAGACATTTTAATCAATTTGATCGATTTTTATACAAAAAAAGTTATTGAAAACATTTTTACATAAAATATTTATTTAAAAAATTCCTTAATAAGATTTTTATTTTATCCTGAAGAGAAAACATTGTATTGATGCAAATTAAACATAAAACCACCCTAAGCAATATAAAAATCGTGCAAATTTTTTATGTTTAATCGTATTTTGACTACCTTCCAATTGATAACGTTGGATAACGTTAGGTTAGATCAGGTGCGTTTGGTTTAGGTTAGATAAGGTTAGGTTAAATTAAGGTTAAATTAAGATTAGATTATATTATGTTAGATTGGGTTAGGTTGAGTTTTTTAAGTAATGCATTGCGATCCCAAAATTCCCAAAAAAATAATTATCAAGTCAACTAGTGATTTATTGGGTGATAGCGCCATACTCAAGCTCGTAAAGCTTTTTCATTCCACAATATAAAAAAGGTTAAGTTGTGTTTGGTGAAGTTGCGTTAGGTTAAGTTGTGTTTGGTGAAGTTGCATTAGGTTAAGTTGTGTTTGGTTAAGTTTCGTTAGGTTAAGTTGTGTTTGGTTAAGTTGCGCTAAGCAGTTTGACAATTTTCAAAATGATGCGAAAGCGACTTGAAATTTTTCATTACGTTTCTCGCCAATTTGCAAAAGTTTCTAGCTTTTAGAACGACAACAAACAAAATGGAAAAAAATATGAAAAAGAATTTGTTTCCGCATGTGTATGTGCTTGTAAATATTTTCATAGCACACTGCGGCGCGTTTGTTTTAATAAAATATTTATATTTGTTTGTTGGGAAAAATGTGATGTTTTATGACTTCTCTTTTGTTTCAGAATAACACCAGTTAAAAACTGTGGGAGATTTGGGATCAAAATGAGACATAAAATATGTAAGTTATATTTTATATTATTAGTTGGTTTTGGGGTTGTTTAGACAGGTGGTGGAACGCAACTTAACGGAATGGTTTAAAATTTTAGTATGTGATAAAGGTATGTAATTTGTACATTTTGTGCAAATTCCATTCAAATTCATACGCTGAATTTCCTCAAATAAATTTTTAAAATTAATTTTACGTTTTTATTGAAATTCTAAAAAAATGCTCCACAAGGTTTAGAAAATTTTCGCGACATAATGACGCATTGGTATGATTTAAATTTTTAGTATGTGATAAGGGGATGTATTTTGTACATTTTGTGCAAATTTCATTCAAATTCATACGCTGAATTTCCTCAAATAAATTTTTAAAGTTCATTTCACGTTTTTATTAAAATTCTAAAAAAACGCCCCACAAGGTTTAGAAAATTTTCGCGACATAATGACGCATTGGCATGATTTAAATTTTTAGAATGTGATAAAGGGATGTATTTTGTACATTTTGTGCAAATTTTATTCAAATTCATACGCTGAATTTCCTAAAAATATTTCTCAAAATTCATTTTACGTTTTTATTAAAATTCTAAAAAAACGCTCCACAAGGTTTGGCTAATTCCTGCGACATAATGACGCATTGGAATGGTTTGATTTTTTAGTATGTGATAAAGGGATGTATTTTGTTCATTTTGTGCAAATTTTATTTAAATTTATACGCTAAATTTCATAAAATTATTTTTTAAAGTTCATTTTACGTTTTTATTAAAATTCTAAAGAAACACTCCACAAGGTATAGCTAATTTCTTTGACTTGATGACGCATTGGAATGGTTTGTTTTTTAAGTATGTTATAAAGGGATATATTTTATACCTTTTCTGTATATTTCAGCCACATTCATAGGCCGGATTTTTTAAAAATAATTTTTAAAGTTTATTTTTCGTTTGTATTAAAATGTCAAAAAATTCTCCAAACGGTTTAGCAAATTCCTGCGGGCTGATGACGCATTGGAATAGTTTGAAATTTTAATATGTTTTAAAGGGATATATTTTATACTTTTTCTGTAAATTTCAGCCACATTCATAAGCCGGAATTTTCAGAATTAATTTTCAAAGTTCATTTTTCGTTTGTATTAAAATTTCAAAAAATTCTCTAAACAGTTTAGAAAATGCCTGCAGGCTGATGACGCATTGGAATAGTTTGAAATTTTAGTATGTTATTAGGACATGTACTTTATATCTTTTCTGCAAATTTCAGCCAAATCCATACGCCAAATTTTTCAAAATTAATTTTCAAAGTTCATTTTGCGTTCTTATTAAAATTTAAAAAAATTTCTACAAAGTTTAGAACATTCCTGCAGGCTGATGACGCATTGGAATAGTTTTAAATTTTAGTATGTTATTAGTGCATGTACTCTATATCTTTTCTGTAAATTTTAGCCAAATCCATACGCTCAATGTTTTAAAATTAATTTTATTCCTGCCACATAATAACTTATTGGAACAGTTTGAAATTGTATTATGTTATTAAGGAACGTATTTTACGTCTTTGGTGCAAATTTAAGCCAAATCGATAGGCTAATTTAAAAAAAAATTAAACATTTTCATTAACCTTTTATGAACGAAAAAAATATTTTTTTTGTACTTTCAAGAGTATTAAAAGAAACTGCACTCTGATTTAATAAAAAAGAAGATTTAGAAGTTTAATTTTTAAATTTTACATTTACAATTTCACTCGAGATTTGAATAGAAACGAAATAAGGTTCTTCGTTCGGGATTTACCTTTGCTTGTGTCAGTGTATTAGATTAGCATATTTTTCTCTTACTTTTCCTACGTAAATACAGAGCACGGAATTATTTTTAAAAGCAGTTTATCAACTTACTTTAAACAAGGATTGTTTTTACATCGGGATTTAAGTCGACACAATGACTACAGGGCAGAATCCTTACAAGTAAAAGAACATAGAAAAAAAAAAACGTTAATTAAAATTTAACTTTTGATTTAAAAATAAAGTTGTAAATGTATTTTCACCAAGATCTCTTTTTTTAGCCAGCTTTGGTGGCCTAGAGGCTCAGTATTCCAAAATTAAATCCCGGTTTAGGATTTCCGTAGCTAAAAACTAAAATAAATATCAAACTAAAAAAAAATTATTTAAAGCTCAAATTACTTGGATCTCATTTGAAATGCAATTTACAAGATTTAATAAAACTCTGACACTAACTGACAAGTTAATTTCCAACAAGTTTCAATTTTACAAGACATTGAAGCGCCCACGGTTAATTTATTTATGCAATCGCCAACGTACGTGGTGAACTTACCCCGTCTTATTACCGTTCGGTAAATATATTTTTTTCCCGATTGTCTCGCAATATTGCATCTTGTTATTGGAACATAAACGAATTTGCTTTTATTTATGGAGCCATCATGTTGGTAATTGAAACAATTCCGTGTACATATAACAAATTGCTTGTATTACAAAACATTTTCCATCTCCATTCGTAAATTTGTGCTTTAAAACTGATATTTTGGATACAAAACCTCAAAATTTTTACGCAAAAACAAAAAAAAATTAAAATCACAAATAAATTTGGCAAAAAATTAGCCCAAAAACAAATTTTTACGCGAAATTTTTAAAAAGTTATACGTGGGGTAAATCAAAATTTGTTTTGACGTGTTTTTTCAGAGCCGGAAAACTTAAATTATAATTTGTGCACGTATTAAATGAGTTTTTCTTTGTTTGTTATTTGTTTAAGTAAAAATTCTTGGGTGATTAGAGTTGTCGTAAAAGTTTTTTCATCCCCATTTTAAAACGCGACCCTCTTTTAAGAAAATTCGCTGATATTCCGTTTTATTTGCTTATCAGTAAACTGGGAGTTGATTAATTGAAATGCGAGCGCTTCGACTACGACCCCAGTTGGCGTTTCGATTTCGCAACGAAAATTTTTCTAGGGCGAAAAAAATTTTGAATTGTGTTAGAAAATAAGTTTACGTTGGTGATAGGCGCATGCTCTAGTTTTAAGTTATTTGTGATGTCGCGTCTGGTGGTGTTTGCTAAGAAGGGTGGAAGGTTGTAATGCAATATTTAGTAAACTACATAAAGCGCGATGTGTATTTAGTCGAGCAAGTGTGGATACTTAGCGTCGAGCAAATACTGTTATACGATATGGCGTTATCTATAATCTGGGTCAATCCACCTTCTTGTCTTCATACATGGCCCCGGGAAATGGACCGCTGCCAGAGTCAATAATTTTTTTTAAGCTCGCGCGCGCTCTTTATAACGTTAAAACAAGATAATCCCACAATAAGGGTCGTGACTTACACGAGAGGATGACTTTTAAAGAGAATGAACGTGTTTATACCATTAACAACCTAGCGTTGTAATAAAAAAAAGAAAAATGCGCGCGCATTTTCCTCGCTTTTCCCGCTGAGGAACGTAATGAGATTTTATTTCTTTCCTCTCGCCTGCGAATGCACTTTGGGAGGGTTTTAAATCCATTATAGATTTTAAAATGAAATTAAGCCATTTCAACAATCCTAATAAAAGCCACTTTTGTGTTAGTTTTCTTTAAAACGAAAATCCCCCCTTTGAATATTAATTTATAAAATTAGTATTTTCCATCACACAAACGTTATTATACAAAGTTTCCTTTAAAGCTTGTTGTATTATTAAACATAAATAAATTCGGGATAATATCTGCGGTTTCTCGTTTGATAATATTTATATTGAGTTTTCCGAAACAACCCCCTTACTGAATTGAATTAAATATGGCTGCATATCATACAAACGATGCGGTTCGCTTTGATATCGTAGCATTTTCATTGTAATTAATTACATTCAACAAATGCCATATTAAATATTTAATTGGAACAGTGCAAGTAATTAGAATATTATTTACTGTTACATTTCAATTGAATAAACTTAATTCTCTTCTGTAATTAAAACTCGCAAATTGGTTCCATGCAAAATTAAGATTTAATTAATGAAATTTATCGTTAAAGGAAAATGTTTCATAAAACAATTTTAATAATTTTTTTTTTATTTTTTACCAATTCTTTTTCTGAAATTAGCAAAATTAAAAAAAATTTGACTTTGCTCACGTATAACTTTTAGAATTTTTGGCTTAAAAATTTGTTCTTACGCTTATTGTATGCCAAATTTATTTAATATTTTAAAATTTTTTGGATTAACTTAATTTATTAAGAATATAAAAAGTAATGAGGGTTTCTAACNTTTTTTACCAAATTTTTCACAACTCTTCAAAAATTTGCAAAATTTGAAAAAATATCCAAAACGATTTTTGACTTTGCTGACGTATAACTTTTAAAATTTTTGGCTTAAAAATTTGTTCTTGCCTTTATTCTTTACCAAATTTATTCATCATTTAATTTTTTTTTTGGTTTACACCTACATTTTTAAAATTCATATTATAAAAATCAATTTTCCAGCTAGTAACAATCTAAACAATTGCTGCCACAAACTACAGAAACGTCAAAAAAAAGTACTGTGAGCTCGTGAGCTCGTAGTTAGACCACCCAACTAACACCAGTTGGTAAAACTGTTAACTCAACCATTGGCGCCACAGTAAAGCATTATGAGTTTATTAAAAAACAAACTTTATACACCTTAAAGATAAAACTCTTAATGTCAGTCACAATGAACGCTAATAATTTAAATATCTAAATATGTCATTCTTTTTCTTCTTCTTGAAAGCCGGTAAATTATTGTACCATTTTTCTGTTGTCCCCCTTCCTGCAAGGGCGACGATCAGCTCTACTTTCATTCTTTTGGTGGTCATCCTGGATGATTGCAAAAATTAAATTACCAAATGATGTTTGGGTTGCCTTCCTACTCGGTCACGTGGTTATTAATCTTTTATGTCGACTCGTTACCTACCAACCTATCAAAAATTTTCATTATTATCCTTTAAAGAGGGTAATAATTCCGCTTGTAATAAATTAAAAGCAATTTCGATGTGAAAATAAAAACTGACCGAAAGGATCTAAAAACTGACTTTTTTTATTGAAGTGAGTTATTTGTAAAAATATTTATTAAGTCAATTTATTTTGTCGTGAAGGTGTGAAAATAGATTCCAGTAATTCGAAAAACTTGGGACGTTAAATCATTTGAAATGGCAATATAGAAAAATTCCATAATTCAATTTAATAACAACAGGAAAAGAGTTCGGGAGTATTCTTGAGCGAGTGCGCTCTTTGTGTCTTAAATCATAAAGTTTCCGAATTGCTCCCCCGAGAAGCCCTGCGTCCAGAAAAAGTTATCGGGTCGAAAATTCTCAGCGCGCAGCGCTTTGTAATAATGCAAATATATCACTTTTGAGCTCCACGTCAATTTTATACAGTTTTCTAGATGTTGACACACAAACGTACGTAAAGCCGCTGGAAGAAGAAATAATGCACGTCTTTTGTTTCGCTGCTTTTTTTATACATTTGTCTTTTGTTCGGGAAGTTTTGTTTGCTGTCTTTTTATAAATGTTTAAGTAAATAACGCCCGCTTTGTATCAGCCGTGGGGTGAATTTTAAATTTTTAGTTTAATGGGATTTTGATGAAAAAAAAATTTTTGAGGCTCACAAAGGTGAAAGATATACAAAAATGTGAAAGGAAAGAAAATTACTTTTAAGGGTCTTCTTTACTTTTAATACTTTTTAGCCTAAAATGCAAATTTTCTTTAAAAGAAAATTTATTACGAGAAAATTACCAAATTAATATTTTATAGTTAGCGCTGTAATCACTAGATGGCGTCAATTATTTAACATTTACACTACTAGATGGCGTCAATTTTTTAACATTTACACTACTAGATGGCGTCCATTTTATTAAATTTCCACTACTAGATGGCGTGTAATTTTTATTTTATTATTTATTTTAGGCCCACAAAGGTGGAAGATATGCAAAAATGTAATGGGAAAGAAAATTTCTTTTGAGGAACTTCTTTACTTTTAATATTTTTTAGCCTAAAATGCAAATTTTCTTTAAAAGAAAATTTATTACGATGAAATTACCAAATTATTATTTTATAGTTAGCGCTGTAATCACAAGATGGCATCATTTTTTTAACATTTACACTACTAGATGGTGTCAATTTTTTAAAATTTACACTACTAGATGGCGTCTATTTTTTAACATTTCCACTACTAGATGGCGTCCATTTTTTTACATTTCCACTACTAGATGGAGTGTAATTTTTATTTTTTAATTACTTTTGGGCTTACAAAGGTAAAAGATATACAATAATGTGAAAGGAAAGAAAATTACTTTAAGGGACTTATTTACTTTCAATATTTTTTAGCTTAAAATGCAAATTTTCTTTAAAAGAAAATTTATGACGATAAAATTACCAAATTATTATTTTATAGTTAGCTCTGTAATCACAAGATGGCGTCATATTTTTATCATTTCTACTACTAGATGGCGTCTATTTTTTAACATTTTTACTACTAGATGGCGTGTAATTATTTAATTAGTTTTTGTTGTTTCTTATATTTGAGTATAGGTTGTATTGATTGTAAAATTATTAAGTGAAAAGGTAAATACAAAATTTATACATGATATTTATTTTTTTGAGAAACTTTGTAAAATTTTAAATATAACTTTATCAAGTTTCAGTTGGAAATGTTTAGAAAGTTTTGGAAGTGACGGGATCACGTTCAACATATTACTCCTCATACTTTGCTACATTGCTTCCTCTTCGTTGGCGCGTTGCGTATAAAAAAAATTGTAAGCGACCCACGACTGGGCTACAAATTTTCACGTTGAATATAAATCGTGCACAAGTTCTCCATTATATCTGGCCTTATTATAAAAGACGTATTGTCGTGGAAGGATGTTCAGCAAACTTTTATGTTGATAATCCGCCGGAGTTTACATATTTACGACCTCCTGTCCCGAGTTTTATTTTGCGTAAACAAATTGTTAATCATGTGTAATGGTCTTTTTTGTCCGTGGAAATTAATTATGGTAATGACTTCTATGAGTTTCATTTAATTTTTGTTGTTCACAGTTGTTTTTGTGTAATAACAAAAAAATTTAAAGTTTCTGCATCAAAATTTAAAAATCATCCCTAACAAGGGCGACAGTTAAAGACCTTCGAGGTGTAGCTCCATCACAGGATATTAAGATGGTGGATAAAACACACCACGAATTTTTACATATTACATTTTACATTCCACATTTTGCAAAGAATGGGAAAAAATAAAGTTGAGTTGACCAACAATTAAGCCCTTGGGCTTATAATAAAAAATGAGAGCTTATGATACCAACTCTTGCAGTCAGTATTACAAGGCAAGTTACTAGGGAAAAGAAATGTGGATAAAAAGGCAGAAAAAAACTTAGGAATTAGTTTTTTTTGACTTCGCCGTAGCTATTTAGGGTAGCGGTCGACAAAATATGATGACAAACATTGCTGCCAACATTAGAAACGGATAGGAACCAGAATAGGAAGAATAGGTTTGGTAAGGATGGTATGCGCTAGGTTTCTTAGGTTACACATACCATGGCCTTCTATAATATTTGATATTATGCTTTTTTAAAAAAGAAAATTAAAAAGATTTTGATCCAAAGATCAAAGTGACGCCTTCTTGAAGCGAATTTAACTAAAATAACTATTTCTGTTGTTGAATTAAATACTTTGCGTAATGCACAAAGTAAATTACACGTATTATGGGTTAATTTAGAGTGCACAAATGACAAAATCAAGAATAAAATCGCGCGTTAATTATACGACGATTTTTTTTTAGTCCGTTAGACAACAAGTAGTGCTCGGATTGAATGCATTGTGTGCTTTGAAGAACGCCACCTCGCTTCAGTGCCATTATTTCAAACGCTTAAACGTAATCCTTTGATTGCGGCGAAGTGAAATACTGAAATAAATTACAGATTGCTTCGAAATAAATATTTTTGCTATCAATTAAGAACTTTGTTGTGAAAGTATCTAGCAAGCCGTCTTTTAGCAAAATTTCTCGTTTTCGTCTACTTTTGGGCTAATTTTTACATCTTTAATGTGAGTAACATGAAAGGTCGTATGTCATAGACGGAAGCAACCACTTAAAGGTAACTTTAAACCTGCAAACATAAATTTTAACCGGGTTTGAACCCGTATCCTCTAGCATGTCACTCCATTTTAAAAAATAATAATAATAAAATCAATATTTGTTGTGTAAATTAAATTTTCACCTTAAAAAAACAATTTTTATTCGCTAAAAGCCACAGGACTGCTACAGGATTTAGGCAATCCTTAAGGAATTGGTTTTTGTTATATGATTTGGTTATAATGGAGAGAAAAATGTAAATAATAAACGAGTTTCTCGCAGTTATTACGGGGGGAGATCAGTGAGAAGTCCCCAGGTATACGAAGAAAACCTGAATATTCATCGCGAAATTTAGCGACTGCGATTACTCCACGGATAAGATTGCATTCTGGAGGATTAAGCCGCATTAGTGCATTTAAATAATTAACTCGGGAGCAAGATAATTAACAAGACGCTCTTGCTTAACTCCACCTTAAAAGAAATTTACATGTACGGTGTATTTTAAATAACAATAAGAAGTCTTATAATTTATACCAAAAGTTTAAGCAAAAAGTTTTTAGACCGTTCACTGCTTTGTAGTTAAGGATCTCTTCTTTAGCATTTTTCATCACAAAATTACGTAATTTTTTACGTTCTTTTTTTTATGGATGTTTACAACCATTCGTGTTATCAAAGCTGTATGTACTGCCACTAAAAACAACTATCTACAGTCAAGTCTTTGAGTTTTGGTCTTCTTATGTACAAAAAAGTCAATCAAATCATAATAAATACAAACATTAAACAATAATAAAAGATTTTTACTCCTCCTAGCCAATATGCTGTCAACTGACAAGCCGAGGACTGTCGCTGCGACTGAAAGACTGACGTACCGGTAATAATCACGGTGGCGGTGGATTGCTAGCTGTAATTATTAGACGAATCAATGCTTAGCAAAATTTAAACATTTCAAGAAAAAAAATACATATTTGCATGATATTTCATTTGACTACTAAGTATTTTAACTTCTAAGCGTTTTTTTTCTTCCACCATCCATCCATCATAACTTCATTTGTTAACTGCAATTCGTAATATCCTCAAAAAGCATTTTATACAGTCATAAAATTTAATTAATAAATTAATTCATACCACCAAAATATTAAACAATGTTTGGGTCATAAATTCAACAAAATTATGTCTTTTATAATGAAACTGTGATAAACTATTCAGTTTATGATTTATGGCAGTCTGTAATTTGGACGACGCTATAGCGTACTCGTCCCTTAATAACAACGACGCCTTGTCAAATAAAATTCAAATTACATAATAAATTCAAAATTTGGGTTTTTAATTTTTTTATATTATATTTATATATTTAATTTTTTTCAACCCGAATGATTCTTTGTTTTATTTCAAGTTTTTCATTGTTAAAATTTCTTTTTTTGCATCGTAAAGTCGAGTGAAGTACACACCATATTTTTTTATTTTTTAGAAATTCACAATTTCAAACGCATAGAAGGGAAATGGAATATACATAACGCAGATTAATTTCTCTTTTAATGTTATGGGTGACAAATTTTTATTTTATTCGCCTTTGCGCTTTGATAATCAAATGTAATAAAAGCGTCCCGCGTTACACAAACACCCCATTTGTAATTAACTAATGACCGGATTTTTGTACACATGAGGGCGGGCTTTTTTGTCGCCTTTTCATGCGTGCAACATTTTTATTATAATAAATAAATTGCGCAATTTCTTTTTTAAAGAAACAAAGGTAATGGTTAAAAAAATGGGTTTTCTACAAAATGACGAATGTTGCTTAAATATTAATTTAATCAACTCGCTCACATTTAAATGTATTTGCGTTAAACGAAAGTTTTCCGGCGAGAAAAAAACTTTTCAAATCATTTTTTAATTCGCCCCAAGACTTTATTAAAAAAAACTAATTGGATTTTTTCAATGTGCGCTGCGCGCACATAAATTCCCGAAACTGTTTATGTTTTTGGTGTTTTATAAACGATAATTACTTATTAAAAGGTCGGGATGTTTCCGGCACAAAAGATCGCAATCATTAATTGAGTACATGGCAGAAAATTCATGAACACGATAAATTTTATTTATGGAAAATGAACATTCGGAGTCGGGCGTGTAATATAAAGCTCGCCAGCATTAATTTCGTTATTTAATAATACTGAGTTGAAGCGAAACAATATAAATTGTGTTATAAATTTTAAATAATAAAATTGAAATCATGTGGAAACTATAAATTCCTACACTAATTGCGTGGAGGATCGTACATATTTTATATAATTTTTGGAATATGGCAATTAATATTTTTTTTATGCACTACAACTTAAAACAATGAAATAAATTACTACAGATTCTAAACCCCGATAGATGGCGTTGAGGGTACTTATTTCTAATAATATTTTTAGCGTGAACATATAATCTCGTCCGCGTAGATTTGTTGCTCTTGCTCCGATGCGAAAGTACTCGTTGCCGCATGTTCTTTTAACGCAGAATTTTGCATATAGGCGTAGCTGGTCTTTCTCAATGTAGGTGGGTTTGATTTTAGTTTATTTTATTATTTGCCTGTAATTCAGATTTTCATTAATTGATAAGCAAAAATGATTTAGTTTATAAAATGCTTTACTTTCCTCAAAACAGAAGAGCTTTCTATAAGGGAGTGATATATCCCCACCTGCAAGACTCCAAAAATCCACACTAACGTATTTGACTTATCAAAAAACCTAACGGAAGTCATAATATTTTTTTTTCTTTCGAAAATTGTCCCATAAAATGATGTTCTTAAATGTGAAGCGATTTAAAGAAAATTCATACATTTTTTGCCATAAAAACTTTCGCAAACTTCGATGAATGTTTCGCATAAAAAAAAATATTAACTTTTCCAATATTGGTGGATAAAAAAATGTGGAAATAAAAGTGGATGACGTGCACACATTTCCAACTAAATCTTACCCCTATATTTTACTTTCTTAAGAAATTTAATCTGGAACGTGTCGCAGTGCTTTTTTACCCCGTTTTATTTAAATGCAAAAATTGCCAATTTAAATATTAAAAAAATGTCGTAAATGTGGAGATTTTCTATTCAAATGCAGTGTGTGGCAAAGGTTTTTTAAACGAATGAAAAAATTTTTTTGCGCTTTCATTCGGTGAATATGTGTGTAGTGGCTATGCCGTTTCACATCATTTCCAGCACGCGAGTAACAAAGATAAATGAGAAGTTGCGCCGAAAATGTTCGGCTACGAAATTCCGAGTAGTACCAAACGATTCATCAAAGTCTATGCAAAACCTAGATTATTCCACGGGAAGCAAACCGTAATTACCTAATATATCTCAAGCATTAAAGTATTTTTAACAAATAGGCGTGTAATATTTATTGTTATATAAGAATATAACCAAGCGTTTTGAATATATCATAAATACGAATCGTAATTTTTATACAATATAGTAATTTAGACCCAATTTGTGGTCCGCGCACACCTGGGTGTCCATACTTAGCACGAGTTGCAAACTGATATCAAAAGTTATACACGTTCAAAGCAAAAATTTTCTGTTGCAAATAACTGCCTTAAAAATTTATTTCACTTCGAAGTTACGCAGATCTTAGATTTTTGCAAAATTTATTAGTTTCTTTGGATTATATTAAAGAAAATTTAATTTTTAATAGGAAAAAGTGTCTTTGGAAAAAGTTGCAAATTTATTTTAAAAGTTATCCACGTTCAAAGTAAAAAATTTTTGTTAGCTAAAAATTGTCTTGAAAATTTATTCCTATTTGACATTGCGCAGCTCGTAAACTTTTACGAAATTTTGAAATTTTTCTTGATTTTATAAAAGAAAATTTAATTTTCAATAAGAATAAGGTAATTTGACTATATTTGCAAACATATTTTAAAAGTTATCCACGTTCAAAGTAAAAATTTTGTGTTAGCAAAAAATTGTCTTGAAAATTTATTTCACTTTGACGTTACGCAGCTCGTAAAATTATGCAAAATTTTTAATTTTTTCTTGATTTTATAAAAGAAAATTTAATTTCCGACAAAAAAAACCTGATTTGACTGCATTTAAAAATATTATTCAAAAGTTACCCACATTCAAAGCAAAAATTTTATGTTAGCAAAAAATTGCGTTCAAAATTTTTTTCAGTTTGACGTTACGCAGCTCGTAGGTTTTTGCAAAATTTATTACTTTCTTTAGAGTATATTAAAGAAAATTTAATTTTTAATAAGAAAAAATGTCTTTGGAAAAAGTTGCAAATGGATTTTAAAAGTTATCCACGTTCAAAGTAAAAATTTTCTGTTGGCAAAAAATTGTCTTAAAAATTTATTTCACTTTGACGTTACGCAGCTCGTAAAATTTTGCGAAATTTTAAATTTTTTCTTGATATCATAAAAGAAAATTTCATTTTCAACAAGAAAAACCTAATTTGACTTGATTTGTAAACATATTTTACAACTTATCCACCTTTAAAGCAAAAACTTTACGTTAGCAAAAAATTGCGTTCAAAATTTATTGCAGTTTGACGTTATGCAGCTCGTAGGTTTTTGCAAAATTTTAAATTTTATTTTCATCATATTAAAGAAAATTTAATTTTTAATAAGAAAAAGTATCTTTAAAAAAGAGTTGCAATTTGATTTTAAAAGTTATCCATGTTAAAAATAAAATTTTTTGTTGGCAAAAAATTGTCTTAAAAATTTATTCCAATTTGACGTTGCGCAGGTCGTAAATTTTTGCGAAATTTTAAATTTTTTCTTGATTTTATAAAAGAAAATTTAATTTTCAAGAAGAAAAACCCAATTTGACTTGATTTAAAGACATATTTCTAAAGTTATCTAAGTTCAAAGCAAAAATTTTAGATTAGCAAAAATTGCGTTCAAAATTTATTGAAGTTTGACGTTACGCAGCTCGTAGGTTTTAGTAAAGTTTAATATTTTCTTTGCATTATAATGAAAAAAATTTAATTTTTATAGGAAAAAGTGTCTTAGAAATAAGTTGCAAATTGATTTTAAAAGTTATCGGCGTTGAAAGTAAAAATTTTCTGTTGGCAAAAAAATGTCTTAAAAATTTATTCCAATTTTACGTTGCGCCGTTCGTTAATTTTTGCGAAATTTTAAATTTTTTCTAAATTTCATAAAAGAAAATTTATTTTTCGACAAGAAAAACATGATTTAACTGCATTTAAAATAATTATTTAGAAGTTATCCACGTTCAAAGCAAAAATTTGATGTTAGCAAGAAATTGCGTTCAAAATTTATTTTACTTTGACGTTACGCAGCTCGTAGGTTTTTGCAAAATTTTATATTTTCTCTGGATTATATTAAATAAAATTAAATTTTTAATAAGA
>JARJDX010067400.1:0-10301 GCA_030264735.1 Gymnusa sp. GC000175 | reverse complement strand
AGTTGAATTGATTTACTTACAGTCATTTGTTTTTTTTATACTTTTGGGGGCTAAATGATGATTTTAAATTTTTATAATCCATTTTCGTTTAAATTTATTAATTTAAGAATTGGCTTGGTGATGGTGGAACATAATTCGATTCAAAAGGTCTAGGTTCGATTCCCGGAAAATGGGTGAAAATTTTGAAAAATGGTTAAAGTTAAATTGATTTACTTACAGTCATTTGTTTTTTTTATACTTTTCGGGGGTAAACGGTGATTTTAAATTTTTGTAATCCGTTTTTGTTTAAATTTATAAATTAAGAATTGGTTTCGTGATTGTGGAACAAAATTCGGTTCAAAAGGTCTAGGGTTCGATTCCCGGAAAACGGGTGAAAATTTTGAAAAATACATTACCTAGCGCAAAACAAAAATTGGGAGGTCCCAGTGACTTTTGGCTAGAATCCAAAAATAGGAAGTGGTAGTGAGGTTTTTAGGTTTTTTGCAAATATTTCAAAAACTATTGAGTTTATAAAAAAATCATAAGAATACAAAAGTGTGTAAAAATAAATTTTACACAAATTTTGTTCTTATCATTTTTTCAAAATTTAACATTCTTATCTCAAATTAGTAAATGAAAGTCGTGTGGTGACCACACCTCCATTTTTTGGAATCATTTTTGCGCAGATTTTTCAAATACCCAGTTCATATTTTCTTAAAAATGAATCAATCGACTTTCTTTCTTATGAAAATGCTTTAAACGTTTAAACCACCAAAAAACGTGGAGCTTTGACAAAACAGTGTCTTCATAGGCAAAAGTTTTCGTTGCACTGTGCCCAAGACCGAAGCAAAACCTGATACCACGTCGTTGTTTGAAATTGATGTCGCCCATTTTTAGGATGCACACGAAGAAACTGTTTAACGAAAAAAAAATGCTACGGTCAACCAAATGACTAGAACGAGTTCAAATCGTATTGAAATATGTGTGGCTGCATCCCATCATAAAAATTTTGACAAAATTCATTTTAATATTAACAAAATCATCAGAATTTTTACCAAAAGCATGCAAATGTTAAGGAAAATTGCTTTAATTGGACAAAACTTACCTAAATTCTGACATAACTTGCTTAAACTTGATTAAAAATATTGTAATTTTAACCAAAATCATCCAAATTTTAACAAATTGATACGAAATAAATACCAAAAGTAATGGCAAAAATTGCTAAAATCTAACAAACATCCAAAATTTACATACCATCTAAACTGAATAATTTTAAATTTCTTTAAATTATGACATAAATGGCTCAAATTTAATTAAAATTATCGTAATTTTAACCGAAATCATTTAAATTTGAACAAAAATTGCTTAAATTTGTAAAAAATCTACACAGTGTTTATCAAATTTGGCTAAAATTACCAAAATTTAATTCAATTCATAATATTAACCAAAAAATTTAAATATAAACAAATATTAACCAAATGTTACTACAATTATTGCAATTTAAACAAAAATTAATAAAATTTTGACGAAAATCGCCAAATCTGACCAATATCACTACAATTTTAATCAAAATCATAGAAATCATAGAGAAAATATGTAATCAAAATTATTTCCCCAAAAAATCTAAATTTTAATAAAAATTGCTCAAATTGTATGGTTTTTAACAATTTCAACCAAATCCGTCCACATTTTTATCATAACAAAAATTGCTGATACCTGGCTAAAATTACCACAATTTTACCTAAAATTATCGTACGAAAATTGCTGAAATATTACTAAATTTATAACAATTTTAATCTTTTTCATCAAAATTTTAACCAAAAGCAATGAAACAATACCAAATTTAATAATCCATCAAATTAATTTAAAATTCGCTCAAATCTTGCCATTCTAATCAAAATTAATTAAATTCGCAATTTAACCAAATTGATCGCATTATCAACCAAAAAATTCTAAATTGAAATTAAGAGTTTTAACAAATGTCGCTTATATTTTATTAAAGTCACAGCAATTTCACTTTTTTTACTAAATTTAACCCAAATTTAAACAAAATACTTACAATTTTCTTCAAGTTTTGACAAAGATTCAAATTTACTAAGAATCATAGTCATTAGTCATCTTAACCTTATGTACTGCTACAGGATGCCACTCCAGAGCTTCTCTCTTTCTAAAATGGCATAAAATTTGCTCGCTTTCTGTTTCAAGAAAATTCTCAACAAGAAATATTATAAATATAAATATAAATATTATACAGACATGTTAAATTTTATATTTTAACAGAAATTTGTTACCAAAAATAAAAAAAATGGAAAACTTTAAACAATTTTGTAAATATAAATCTTGGAAAATCATACATTACTACAAAGTTGTAAGTAATCATTAAAAGTAAGTAAAGAAATCGTTCTAAAATAATTAATTTAACAAAAACTTGTTTTTAATTCACACTTCTATAAGGTTATTATTCTAAAAAATATTTGCATTGTTTTTTGGTCAATAAACTATGCCGTGGGCAAAGGAAATGTTTATAAGAAACTTTTATATAGAAACAAAAGCCTTTTATATATTTAATGGCCCAACCATTTAAATAATGATTAAACGTGGTTTGAATAATTAATTGATGCAATTGAATTCAGTAAATGTGGAGGTGTGGTCACCACACTTGTTTTATTTGCAAATTTTATACATTTTCACAAAAACAACAAATTTTTGTCAAATATTACTTAATAATAAAATTGGGATAAAAAACACTGCGCCCTTCCGCTTAAATGAGATAGACATAGAGCAGGTCAATAATTTTTGCTATCTGGACGCGGATGGTCGTGCGAAACTAGACGTAACAACTAGGATCGCCAAAGCAAAAGGTGCATTCGCTTTGCTCAATCCTCTCCAGGCACGTTAAGCTACAAACCTTTAACAGAAACGTTAAATCCGTGTTGCTGTATGAATGTAAGACCTGCACCCGTAGTGAAGCAAGCATAAATTTAAGACACCAAGTATTTATCAATAGATGTCTGCGAAGAATTTTACCATTACGTTGGCCAGACATTATCTACAACGTTAACTTATGGAGAAAAACGAAGCAAAAACATATTGATGAGAAGAAATACGAAAAAGTAAGTGACTGGATAGTGCACAAATTTCGCAAAGATAGGAATCATATAGCGAAACAAGCTTTAGACTGTAATCCGCAAGGGCGCGAAGAAGAACACGCCCACAAATCTCCTGGTGGCCAGCACCATTTCTAAAATGTGGAATCAACTAAAGCAAAACTCCCAAAAAGGTGTCTAGTGGAGTAGAGGACTATGCGAGCCAGAGGAACATGATATCGTAATTAATTGTGCGGTTACATTGATATAACGACTTAAAAAAATAAATAATGACAAGGATGAAGCCATTATTTAGTGATTTATTTCCAGCCTTACAACTAATATATACAGGTAAAGCACATATTCTCAATCTGTGTATTCTAAATGGGGCAAAATAATTTGGAAATTAAAGAAGAAACTATTTATTGGAACAATTGCAGTTGCGACTGTTTATTAAAACAAAAATCTCCCAAAAACGTAAAATATATTTCGAAAATAGTATACATAGACCATACAGACTTAAGTTATGTTGCTACACTTTTATTAAGAGCTCCTTGTAGGTATTGAAAGGAAATATAGTCTAACAGATTCAAATGTCACGTTTTGCAAAATGTGCTCTCTTGGTTATCAGTGAACACCAGGTGTAAAGTTGGATTCGAGGAGATATTATTGGCGCGGCAGTCACACATCTTTAGAAAACTTACGACAAGTCACAAGTACTTCGCAGCTATAGGTTGGAAAACGCTTTGTAAGAGTTGGGGTGCCCTAGAAACTTCAGGCTAAACAAATTCTTTTTTTCTTTAAGAAAATTTACCTAACCTAACTTGTGCCGGCCTTGCGGAACAAAACTTTTTGTAGTATAATGATATATTTGTAATTACCTTCTTGGAACTCTTTCTAGATATGTATATAGGCGATTTAAATTAATTTTTCTTGTCATGTTTTGGGCGGAGTAGGGTCTGCTTATTATGTTATCCAGTTTTTTTTTGTAAAAGCATTATCACTCATTATGTGTTATTTTTTTATTTATTTCTACATTCATTTTAATTTTTTAATAATATTAAATATGAAGAGGGTTGAGAAGCACAGACATATCAACCAAAAACATAAAATACTGGTAAGTAAAATAAAATTTACAAAAAAAATGAAATGACAATCAAGAGCTTCAAACCATTTATCAGGAGCAGATTACATATTTATTTTCAGGGGTGTATAGGCAATGCGGAACTGCAGCACTTCCAATTTTTCTTGATGTATAAATATTTTAATTAATTTATTTATATGTTCTTGTAATATTTAATTTTACTATCAACAATTGTATATAGTTCTCTTATTTTGTATAAAAGATCACTAGCAGCACTGTGATAAATTTCAGTGTCGATTATACAACAATATGACTAAAGGGGCAGTGTAGCTCAGCGGTCTACGCATCCGGCCACCGGCTGCTGAGTGCAAGATCGTGGGTTCGCGCCCCCCAGCAGGCAAAATATTTATTTAAATATTTAAATGCCCAACACTGCCCCAACTCCCCAACCCGCCTTGCCAGCGTGGGGTTTTATGGCTAAAACCTTCTTCTTCTCGTCCGGAGTTAGATGAGTTAGATAGACCAGTGGTTCGGAATCCACGCTAAACTGTAGGTCCACTTCTAATGTAAGTTGCCAGCATTAGGGGCAGAGAAGAGGCTTAACACCAGCAGTGGTGTGACAAGGCTGCATATGATGATTACTAAATTGATGCTCTCGCAACCATTACACTTATAGCAAGATACGTAATTCGGAAAGGTTTTTTAAGCAGTTCAGTAGTCAGTAAGCAACGTATAAGTGTATATGGTAATCGAAAAGTTGTTCGCCGGTAAATTATTTAACGAAATTTTATTCGAAAGGTAATTTATACGCATAATTAAACAGCTTATATAATATTTATATAAGCAGTATATTATCGGTAAGACATCGGTCGCACATTGGTTAACCATTTACCATAGTACCACAGTACCATAGTTCCAATTACATTTATATACAAAAATATTAACATTCGAGTAATTTACTATCGAATATATAACCACTCGACAAAAATCCCATGCAAAAAATGTAATGTCGAAAATATTTGTGGTGATCACATTTTTGACGGATAACTTACTGGCGAACAATTTCGTGTTTATCGTGTTTTCTCCGTCTCTTTAAATATTTTTTTAATATTTACGATAATTTTGATATTTTATCTTAACACGCATTTATGTGTGTTTGTAAATTTCGAAAATTGCAGCACCCCGATGATTTAAAGTCACGAGACGCCACTGTTCCCTTTACTAATAAAGCAGAAAATAAAAATTATTACCTCTTCCTGAAGACAGTATACAAAAACAGTTTTATCCCTATTTTCCAATCAGACGATCAGACTTTATTTCTCCTAAACAGAAAGGAAAAATTTATAGATAAGCACATTAGGAGCAGGGTTCTTTAAAAAAACTGGCAGTCAATCTGCATTGAAGCTATTAAGAAGAGAATTGACATTCTCGCATCTCGTATCAATCTTGTACCTTAAAACCGCAAAATTACCATTTATAACAAAACAAAAACCTGTTTAACACCAAATGAATCTCTTTAATATAATTATTCTTAAAAGTCTTGCGCAATATCCTATGCTCGCAAGTTGACAAGTACTCTTTCAAAATCACCTGTACAAGCGAAAGTGCTGCCACCATCGGTAGTGTAATATAGAGTGAAAATCTCAATAGTGTGTAAATCATTCATTATAGTTGACGTCCTTTTAAATATAGTTAGAAGTTTCAGTATGCAAAGAAATATCCATAAAGGTAAACAATCTAAATCAAAAAAACTCTTTACTGAAGGCTTTAACAACGTATCGTCCTTAATTCAGTACGCCCTAAACGCAAAAGATAATTAATATCTGGAATTAAAATTTAATGTCAACCCAGACAAAACTGTTGCAATGCATTTTAAAAATCAAAGTAAGATCAAAATTAAAAGGGCAAAAGTTCCCGCTGAGTGAAATACTGTACCACACTGGTTATGAAACCTTAAATTCTAAAATATCTCTTTTTAAAGCAGAGCGGTACTATAGACATGTGGCTATCCCTGAAACTTAAAATGATATACATGCTCTACATAATGGTAGCATGACCTATTGTAACATACACTCACTACTATGGTGGACCAAAGCAAAAAATATTGGCATAACCTAAGTCCTCAAAGTCTGTTTTTTCTTTCGGGAGCTGCACATACTACTACCGCAACAGCAATAAGTTTTAATCCATCTAATTGCGTAAACAAGTTCAACATAAAAGGTGAGTGAAGTGAAGTACACATGCGTAAATATAAGAAATATATTCCACTTGGACGATGTCCCATTTTAAAGGCTAAATTATTAGAAAATAGCACCTAGGTTTGTACAAAAAAAGATTATAAAAGAGCATCACTTTATCACGAATAGCCAAGCTGCCCTAAAATACTTCCAAGTCTTCAGCTTTTTTTTAGGTCACCTGAAATAGAGAAAGCCTTAAAAAATGTAGACAATAAGAATAAACTCACTCCAATGTGGGTACCCGGCTACACAAGTCTAGAAGGAATCAACATTAAATAAGCAAACTACCTCAACAATGACATTTATGGAGCCAAAGCACACGGAAAGATTTTGGTCAAGAAATGATATAGCATACCAGAAAAATCCTCCAAGTTAAGAACACTAAAAAATCCTAACTGATCTTCAAGTAAGTATCGCAACACAACTTTTATTCCTGTACTGTAATAAAATTGGTAGAGATATCCTATCAGGGCAGTATCCAAAGAAGTACCATCTTTGGATGCTGGAAAATACCACTTATGGATTATGTGGCTTGACAGATGAAACAGTAAATACTTACCATAATGCAAGGAATGGTAATTCGCCATAGGTACTTCTAGGACTCTAAAAATTTGTCAAGGAAGTGAATTTTCTAGCAAATGATTAGCAGGAGGATAATAGTACAAATATCTTCAGTCAATTTACCAAGTCTAATCTACCGTATTTATTATCTAATAGAGCTAACGCAATTTTTTTATTGAATTAACGTTTTTCCAAATCTGAAATATTTAGATTTTTTAGAGAAGACTTACGAAATACTTTATGTTATTATCGTATTCTAAGGTAAAATAAACATTTTAATTTTAAAATTCCATTTTAAATCACATATAATTTATACAGGGTGCCTCAAAAATATATGTTGTGTAAAATAAAATAACAAACACCTGACTTTATCATACATTACGAATTATTTTAGTTTAAATAAAACGAACCAAAAAATGAAAAATTTTATGATCATTAGTTTTGAGTAACTTTGCCAACTAAAAAGTAGTACACACTTATTCACACACACCACACACAGTTGGTTTTTAATTTCAGTCAATTTTTGTTCAGGGAACCCTTAAATGTGTATGTCCATTAATTTTTTTGATGATTACAAAACCTTATCTTACTATCGTATGATAAAAAAATATTAAATCAACTAAATGAACTGCTCTTTTTAGCGAATTGTGAAGAAAATTTTAAGAATTTATTTTATCTGTTATAAATTGCTTCAAAATTAATATTCATGTGGGATATCTAAATTAATTAAAATAAAAGTTTGATAGTATAAATAAAAGTATTTTATTAATTATTTTATTCATTAGAAATTCACCTTCATTTGTTTCCTCCCTTGGAAAAAATACATTTACTTTAAAAGTTTTTTTTAATGGGGCAAAATAAAAATCTTTAAGCCATATCTTAATTTTATTAAACCCAAATAAATATGGTGGGGCTACAAAAAATATATTGCAATTATGGCCATTTAATATCCACTCCTTAATGTTAATTTTGTTTTTTGCAAAACACTTTTTGAAAAGTATAATAAATGACGTAATAAATATGTATTCACTTTGGTTCCTACCTAAAAATTAAACGCATATATTACTTAATAACTGCGTAGAAATTTTGCAATATTTTAATTAAATAATATAAATGGCAATGGTAAATTTGAAGATCGTAACCTTGATTTAAAAGGAACAACAAAACAAAAGTAAACATAAGTGAAGCAAAATTAACTTTTAAAACTACCTTGACTAAACGCAGGTGTATTGTCCATAAAAAATTAATCCAAAAAAAAAGAGTACACACTTAAAACTAAACACATAAAACGCGAAAATTTAAAAAGTTTAATTCGCTAAGAAAATAAGTCATAAAAATAATATTAGGAGAGTTGCGCTAGGTATTTTTTTGGAGATGAAATCGATCGATTGTAAACATGTTTGAAAGTGCCCGAAGAAACGCGCTGACTTTGACCGTGCCGCAATCGCGATTTAGTTTAATGTTGCCGATTGATAATCGTTCTTTCTACTTGCTCGGTCGCGACAGGACTGCTCCACTACAACACTTTACTCGCAAGTAGTAAAACTTACTCCATTCTTAATTTGTACAACTTACAACTGGGACGCATCTTGATGCTAATGTCGAAATATCGCATATTATAAAAAGTACTTTTTATTACTTTCAGGCATTACAACCATTAATGAGCAAAGATACTTATTAAAATAACCTCATTGTTTATTATTACACAATAACAGGAACTAATTAATATTTATACATAAATCTATATTAATCCTATGTGTTCTAATACTCTGCAGTTTTTTGAAGAGGTTGTAAGTACGTAATTAAGAAGCATTGCATGAATGATGAATAAACAACAATAATAAAATTTAATCACAAAGATTACAATAAAGCAACAAAGAAATAACTACTTGTTTTATACTTGAATAAAAAATTGACTTTAATAAAAACTTTATAAATTTAAGATCTCATTATATTTATTTCACTGGTGCTCTGGTGCTCATGTTAAAATAAAATTTAAAAACTTTATGCACAAAAATCAACAAACTGCTGAAATATAATTGGATTTTATTCAAATTCTACTTTGAACTCTTAAGTTTTTTATCCTGAAGCTCCAAAAACGAGGTGATTTTTTTAGACAAAATAAGGAAATTCGTTGAATTCTAATGAAATATAATGATTATGGAAGCAAGTCGCAATTTTATTTCGAAATCAATTCGCCGTATTTTCTCTCCACAGTGTCTTATCATTCCAGTCTCCTTCCTGCAGTGCTCTATCCTCATTCATGGAGCTCATTTTTTGTCTCATTCATCCTGTTGACATACCCATACCATACTGAAGTGCTCTGTTTTTTAGTTTTTTTGTAATAAAACATGTTATATTCGAAACTTCTTCATTCATTGTTAGTTGTTGATATCTCCACGTATAAGGTGTATCCCCCTCTGCCGTCCTTATATTGTGTGTTATTTTTTTAACCAATGGACATCCTTCTGCGCCAAATAAAATTATGTTTTGAAATATTCTAGGAAAACTACTAGCATTGAATATGGAATTTTTAATGGAAGGCTCGTGAAGCGCAATGTTCTGCCGCTCACTTTTGGGAACGAAACGGCAGAAGTTTGGGAACAAGCAGCATATTTTTTGTGGTGTCGCCACTAATAGTAGCGCTTACTGTACGTAAATGGAATAGTAAAGTGCGCATTATATTTATTCCGAAAATCTATATTCTTAAAAAATGGTAAAAAGGTTAAAATAAAAAAGGGATCTTAACTATCTTGAAATATTTTATCCGCATATGCAAAGGTAATGACTTTCGTATTAAAAACAAACTATTAGAGCCGTGGCATGAGCCTTCAACTAGAGAATTGTTCAATTCAATGCTACTAGTTACTAGTAAGATCAGGTTTGTTCTGAGATGATCAATGTTTTGACTTGGGGCGCCGAGTAAAAATTCTGATAATATTAAGGGCGCCGGAAATCGAAAAAGTTTGGGAACCTCTGATCTATAGTGAAGGTTTCTTCTTGGTGTATGATTATTTGAAAATGTCGCAATGTTTTTTTCACTTCCATACTCAAGCCTGCAACCCAACTTTTTCATAAAGCACATATATTCTGTTTATTGTTTATACTCCTCCTTATCCATATCATGTTTACCTTGTGTAAAAATAATCTGGTAATTCGCGAACAAAATCGAAAGTTATACATTTCTTTCTTTTAATCCTTTTAATATGTTTACTATGGTCGTCACTTTATTGCCTATTACTTTCATTTACAAAGTAAATTAAAGTATAGTAATCGCGACAATTTTCAAAATCAAGATTTTTGCGGAAATATCCGTTTTCGACCTCCCTCATTCAGAAAAAGTTGATTTCGAAG
>JARJDX010067349.1:0-10790 GCA_030264735.1 Gymnusa sp. GC000175 | reverse complement strand
TTAATTTATTAAAATAAATCTTCCAATTTGCCACAAGCCGTAATGGATAATTAAAGAACTTTCAGCCAGAAACCTAAAATTATAATTTCGGGTATAATAGCTCATATTAGTTACATATAATAATAAAATTTAAACTATTTTTTCATTTTTAATAGTTCGCTGATTTTTTTGGCAGCTTTATCACGAAGGACCTAAAAGAATATTTGTTTAGGTGGATGTAAGTTTACAGTGGCGCACCCAGGGGGGGGGCGAGGGGGCCTGCCCCCCCCAGGCTTAAAAAGTATGGTTTTTATAATTTTTTTACCTAAAATAATTTATATGAAGACGGTTCTCAAAAACCTTAGTTAGTTAACAATATGAATAAATTGACATGTGACATTGGTGTAACAATGTTAGCTAACTAAGCTTTATAGATTTTATAAATTTTAAACATAAATATCAGATCGATTAATTATCTTAATATTTTCTAAAGCGTCGTCTAATTCTTGCCGCTCAATATCTAGAAATTCTAGTGCCAGAATGTTTTAGAGTTTTAGAATCAGAATTTTTAGTTATCTTCTCGCTTGATGTTTAAGAATGCTTAATGATCGTCACGCCAGTCGGAACAATATTGATTCCAGACGGAAAATATATTAGTACGGGAAAGGAGAGCATGAAGCTACTTATATAAATTCATTTCCCGGGCTTAAAAATAACTAACGCCAAGAAGAGCCATCCTGTTCTCCCACTACAATCGTTTAAAACAGCAACAGAACATATATCAGAGGCATGGAAAAATGATTGATAAGCACATCAGGAAAACCTGTCTAATACACATGACACAACAAAAAAAACACACATGCATATCAGTCGGGCAAGTCATGTGAAATAACTCCTAGCACCACTGCAAAAACCAGAATGAGTGGATTAAAATAAACCACCAGAGGTAAAGAAATGGTGGTCTAACAACAAGACAATGATGAGGAGCATAGGTCAAATGATCTATAAAAACTGAGTAGGAATAATATCAAAACAGTAACGGGACTAATAATCGGACACTGCAACACCTGCACAAAATAGGAATCATTACAAATGAAGATGTGACCATGCACGTACTCTACAATGAATAATTTGAAACTGCCTCTCATATAATCTTTGAAGTGAAGCATTAAACCGCAGAACAAGACAAATGAGGATTCAAGATCAACTGAGGGTGGACTTGTGGACAGGTTGCAAAAGCTAACGGAAGACTTAGATGTCTTCACAAAAACAACCTTGGGTAGCAATAAAGAATAAGCAAACAGGCTGCAGTGTTTGGTATACCTAAACCATCACTTGAAGCGAAAAAAAAATGAAAATTACCAACATATTTTAAAAGATTCTAACACCAGTGTTACGATTACTAGAACATTCTAAAAGATTTCAGAGCTGCTTGAGTTTGGTAATCATAACGCCTGTCTTAAAATATATTTTAAAATATTCTATCACAAGACGATTATCAGGCGTTCTAAAACATTTTAACACAAACCCGACGATTACCAAAACATTTTTAAGGTTTCTAACACAAGCGTTACGATTACCAGAACATTCTAAATAAGTGTCATGATTACCAAGCATTCTACCAGCGTGGCGATAAGCAATTAAACTAAAAGAGTTAATTAAATTGTTATTACTTATAAAGAATAGAATTTTAATAAAAATAACTATAAGTACATAATGTGCATTTTGTTTAGGACATGAACGAAAAAATAATTTACGAGATATTTATTTATACGTTCTTATTGATGGGAGCGATTTTATTACAAAATTATGATAATAAGCACATTTATGTTTCGATTTAATGATAGAGTGCTTGCTTGATGCTTGTATCTCACAAACTTGTAATTAAGTAATAAATTAATCAGAAAGTGTGAAATGTTAATTTATTATGTGTGATTCTTTCTATAGAGTGTCTTGTCTTCGCTATCTTTTAGCTGTTTGGACGTGTAAACATATTTTACTTTATAGAGCGCCTTTGTAATTATGCGAAAATTTATCATGAGAATTATTGAGTTTAACCTTAATCGCTGTAATATTCATATTTTGTTTTGGCCTCTTTGAGCACTTTTATAACCTTTCTTCATGTTTAAAATTAAATTCGTATTCTTAAATAGAAGAACTTTTAAAATTTTTAAAAAAAAATTAACATGCTTTTAGGACGTTATTAAGTGTTTTATGTGTTTCAATCGTGAAAATTTCTTGGTTGTTTCGCGTCATTGTATAGAGAATTCTCGAGGTTTTGATGTCGTTCGATGACTGAAGAACTTGTGTGAGTAAAATATCCGTCTAACGGCCGGTATTATAAATCCTAGCTATTTCAATAATATATTTAAATTGATATGTGGCATTGTAATTAACAATGTTACATGTCAATTTAATCAAGCGTTAAACTAACTACGCTTTATAGTACCTGCCCTTTAATCTTGTTGTGCGGTTGTGCCATATCATAAGAGTATGTTGGCGATCATCTTGACCCTAACTCCATATAGGTTAACGGTTAACAGATACATTCCAGTCATCATAGATTTTATACACACAAAATTTGGCTACTTATTATTTTGGCATTAAATTTACTTTGCTCAAGGATCTTAGCAGATTATATTTGTTGTTCCGCACAATATGGCCAACTTACGACATTTTATATAAGCATATCACTTTCTTCATTTCAGTTAAAGGTTGTTCTGGTTATTTTAATATGAATTTCCTGGGATTAGTCAGATTTTTTATTGTTATTTCTACCCAATAGTTACTTAATAAAACCATTTGTAATTGAGCTTGAAATTGGACATTAATATTATTTTTCTTTCTTAAGTACTTACTATTTTGGTATGCTTAGCCACATTTTACATAGATAATCTAGGTATAATGGTCGGCAACCTTTAGCATGCGAGAAATATTGGTTGGCAACATATATGGTATATGACTATATATGTTTTAATTTTAATATTTAAAATTGTGTATGTATTAAACGTTTTTTTCTGTCGTACAATTTTATCATTTTATTATTTTTATTTTCTAAAAGAATGACGACAATTTGAATTTTTTTATATTTAGGCTCTTGCACACGAACATTTTGACGATGGCTGCTGTAGCCATCCTATCTTTGAGTCTCTAAGTCACCAAGTAAGACAATATTAACCGCATATCTCACATTATTAATTATTACTGTGATAAGTAGGATTCCCTATTCTGCTTCCTCCAATTTCCCTTAGACTTATAGTAGTGCTGTTTGACACGATGCATTATTAATTAAGGAGTAATGCACACCAAGCCCTCGCGGTGAATGCACGAGTTTTAGAAAAAAAAACCTAAAACAGACCCTAGAGCTTAGATTTTAGCCTTCATTTTAATGTAGGTAATATCTGTATGACACCTTGCATTTTTTTTGAATTTTTATATGCATTAAAAATTAAATTAAAAATGCTGCGAATAATATATAAACGTCTCTTAGAGTAAGCAATAAAGAGCAGAGAGAAAACATCCTTGGCGAGCTCCATGGCAAATTTTAAAATCTTTGGAATTTTTCATCTTTAACTGGTATAAAAAACTTTCTCTGCAAGTTAAATATACCTCATACCTGCAGATGACAACTCCAATACAGGTAGGACTTATGTTATAATTGTTGTTGCGGTCATAAGAATGATTTTTATAAATCCACATGGAATGTCTGATAAGGACTTATTAGATCGGATAAGGACTCATTAGAAAAAATAATGTTATCGCCCGCCTAGAACGTGTGTTAGATTGAATCTATATCTGTTTAAGATAAGGTGACCAGACGTGTCATTTTCAATGGGACTATCCCCTCTTTACAGACAGAAAAGTCCCCTTTTATACTTTAAAGTCCAGAGTGACAAGTTTATCAAGGATACTACCCTAGGGATTTTTGTGAACGCAATGACAACTATATTTTTATAATATCTACATGCGGTAGTCTAGGATTTATGTAATAAACCAGGTCCAAGATGATTGCAGACTGAATGCTCTTTGGTACTTTCGTTATACATTCTTTTAATGGAAATAACGTATATATTTTATATTTATATTTATCAGGACTACTTATGCTACTTAAGACCAAAAATTTCTCGTTTTGTGTCTAAGTAATAATATCCCGCCCGCTTTGGGCCTAAATATAAAAGCCTGAAGGCGTACCGCTCACTTGTGTTCAATAATCTAACGCGACATTTTGTTTCCGAAAAATATTTTAAATCCTAATTTGAAATATATTTGATACATTCACGGATTTGAAATATAAATTTTATCCCAGACGTTTTGAAATCCTAAAAAGTTGCCCACCACCTGGCCTTCTTTAAGTGAAAAACTGATAATAACTCGCCCCTGGCCCTCCTTAGCCAACCTGGAGACGCCATATTTACGCCAAGCTTAGTGCGGGCACCTAGTCAACGCACCAGAACTTCTATCCTTAAGCCATCCACTGAACACGACCTCCGAGTAGCTGGATTTCAGGAGTACACCACGCTCCCAGTCTTTTCATAATAACATAGCATTAGAAAAATAAATTTTATGTCTGTTCTTAAATGTTTGGTAGGCTAAATCTAAACTGCTATTACTTCTTCTAAAAGTAGCCATCATCATGGTAATATGCACCTTGTCTGTCGCTCGTGTGATGGAGGACACACCAAACCTTTGGCGCAAGTTCTTCAACCAGGAGATTCTGCTTATTCTTCCGGGGCCTCTTTTGCTTACTATTTTTCTTTTCAGTATTAGTTGGAGTATTCTATGTCTTTCTTCATGCACCATAACATGACCAAAATATTCTAGTTTCCTAAATTCGTCGGTATCTATACAACATCTCAAATGCCTCCAGCCCCCTTAGAATTTCTTGTGTTAGGGTCTATGTTTTGACATGGGTTGAGAATACATAGGAGTCAGATTTTTAGTTGGAAGCTCTAGTCCTTTCATTGAATACCTTCTTCATTTGGATAAATGTGGCTGTTGCTCTCTCTATTCAGCTTTTCATTTCAACATAGTGCAGGATTTGATTCTGTTTATTAGCAGTTGAAGCCCTCCTGCACTGTTACCATTACGATAGTCATCTGCACTATGCCATCCTCTATCCCGACAAGTGCCTTCCTGAAAATGTCTTCCAAATACACATTAAAGAGTGTTGGTGATATCACCCATCCTTAGTGCGTACCTCTGCGAATTTAAACAGCTTCCGTTAGTCGGTCATCAATGCGTACATCAGTTGTTTGCTGCCAATACAGATTTGTTATGATCCGAATGTTTTTGTCGTCAATTCCGGTCTTCTGCAGTACATCTATTAATTTGTCGTGTTTTATCTTATCGAATGCTTTACTGAAATCGATAAAAAAATATGTGTATATCGCTGTTTACATCCATGAATTATAGCAATCAATGCAAAAAAGAGATTGACTTGTACTCAGCGCATTTCGGAATCCAAATTGTATTTGGGTATATTCTTGCATGTACTATTTTAAGAAATATATTCGTCGCATTACTTGGCCTTTCTTTCTTTGGTAGAGCAAGGTAAAAGTGTTTATACCATCTGTACTGAGTAACTTTAACATATCAGCTGGAATTTCATCAGGAACTGCTGCTTTGACGTTCTTTGCTTTACGTTTCGCATTTATTACTTCTGCTTTCGTGATGGATGGACCGCTCTGAGCGTTATTAATATTATCTGTTACGTCTGTTAATTTTTGAGCCGGCGTTTTTTGGACTATATCTGCGAACTCCTTGCGGTGCATATTAAAGTGGTCATGTTTCTTTTGAAGTTGTTTAATTTCTGAGCACTTGTCATTCAAAAATTTTTCTTTTGCTGTTGTAATGCTTCTTCTTAATTGTTTATGGGTGTGTATATATTTCACCTGATCTTTACCCTTATATAACCTCATTCATAAGCTTTAATATATCATTTGTCATCCATTTTTGATTGCCTTATTCATAACTCTGATATTATAATTATTATTCACTAGCGTATTTATAATCGAATTGTTCGAAAGGCAAAGATTTCTTTTGTGATATTTGATTTGATCGGATCCGTGGCAGGCCCAATCCACCGATATAACCGTAGGTGTATGGGTTGCTATTGAGCAAGCTTTATAAACGAGAGTTTGTAGACGATCTGTTGGAGTGGATTTTAGGGACCTAAGCACATTAACAGAAATTTTTTAACCTAGAAGATTTAATAAAGGAAAATCTGCTTTAACTATATTGCTTTGTATTTTTCTTGTGATCTCTTCTCCACCTAGATGATGTAAAAACTACTGCTGTTCTACTAATGAAATAAAGCATACAATTAAGACCTTTTAAAGGTTTTTTATGATATATTCACAATATTTTTAGTTTTAAAGTTTAATAACAGTAAATAATTGCCAAAAATAAAAAAAAATGATATAAACAATATTGTACTTACCTACGTGGATAGAATAAAAAATTATAGCCAAATATAAAAGGGAAAAAAATGAAATAAGTGTGAAATACATTTAAATATATATTTTTTTGAACAAGTTTACAAAAACTAATTGCATATTTATGGGGAATGAATACTATAAAAAGAGATTTTATATTTTTAATTCCATAGCATTTGCAAAAAATGAGCTGCAAATATTTTAAGGATAACCGAAAAAAGATTTTTTACATTTTCATTAATTTTGTTGATTGACAAAAAAATTCAAAATTATACAATATTTAAAATAATACGTAAATGTACGTGGACGGAAAAAAGAAATATATTTTTATTGATATATAAGAATTTTATATCAATTGAACAGTACGAAATTAGGAAGAAGCATTTAATTTTCTTGGGGTAAAAAGTAATTCATGTGGTTTTGGTACCAGCGTAATGCCAGTCTTACCTTCCAAATCAATTGCTGTACCATCCTTGGGCGTAATGCTAAATTCTTTTAAAATATTAGCAACAAATAAAAAGAGCATAATTTTAGCCAATTCATCTCCAATGCACATTCGCTTTCCTAAAATAAAATAGAAATAAATATAAAAAACCTTTTTATGGCGATTCGAAATTACTAATTCCATTCCATTTTTACAAAGAGGTTCTTAAAAATAATATTTATATATTCCCTGTTTTTTTGTATGATGCAATGTTTATTAGAATTCACATAATGGTAATTATTAATATTTCCAAGTAGTCAAGCTCCGGTTCGAATAGTTCGAAATATTAGCCGGTTTAGATAATTTCAAGAAAACAGAAAAAAAAACTATTTTTCATGCAAAAAACTTTACCAGTTTGAAAAGGAATAAATGCTTCTGGTTTGAAAAACTTTCCCTCGTCAGTTATAAATCGTTCTGGCATGAACTCATCTGGATTTTTCCAATTTTTTTCATCCATGTGCACTGCCCATTGTAAAGGTATAATCATTGAGCCTTTAGGCACCAAAAACCCTTCAATTCTCATATTTTCCAAAGCACCATGCGGTATTCCAACGGGTACGACTGAACGTATTCTTTGAATTTCGGCTATGGATGCTTCTACTAAAGGCAAAGACTGTAAATCTTCTAAAGTTGCTGCACGTCCTTGCAAAACTTCATCTAATTCATTTTGAATTCTTTTTTGCATAGTTGCATTGTCTGCCATATATAATAAATACCAACTGAAATGTTTAATTAATGTTAGGTTGTTTTTACATTATTTAGTGTGTAATAGTACCAAAGTGTGGTTAGAGTTGTATCTAAACCAGCTCCAAAAACATCTGCTAAGAGATGATAAAATTGTTGGTTGTTATAAAATTTTTCACCTTCTGGTGTACCACTTAAGCGTTGCTTTTCTGCCAAAAATGCTTCTAAAACGTTATCTGGTGCACAACCTGTTGGATTCTGCATCTTTCTTTGAATTATTTTCTCATATAAATCATGAGTTTTAGCTTTGCCTTCAAGAAGGAAATTCATGATTTTTTTGTAATTTGGAGAATGCCTAAAATTTATATTTGTGAGTCTTAAGGATTTACTTAGTTAATGTGAAACTACCGTAGAAAGGGTAAAAAGTTTAAAGGTCCAGCAATACCGATATGACGAACACCTTCTTCTTGTAATGATTGTAACCAATTCCATACCTGATCATCACGTTCATAAGATTCTCCGAATACAATATAATTCATAGCGTTGCCCAAATTGTGCCTTAAAATGTGTTCCGGACTTAATCCGGCCTCATTTTGATTCGATTTAATAAACTGTAATTTTTTTATAATCAACTAAAAAAAATTATTATATTTGTGATAATTACTTTAATGCAATCTTCGACTTCTTTCATTATGGTAGATTCAATTACTTGGCGTTTTGGACCAAATTTTTGTACCCCAAACTGGCGCAAACATCCGTTTAAAAATTTTCGATTATTTTTCCATAATTCACCCTCAGCACATATGAGTCCTGCAAAAACATAAATTGGCGCCAGTAGTCTACAGCTTAAAATTTATTAAGCAACTTTTTTGGGCGGAAATGCGTTTTTTTTCACTTTGACATTTTAAAAGTGCATTTGGAGGTTACCAAAAGTTGTGCAACTGGTAATTATATGTTAGATGAGGGAAAAGTGGTCTTTTTAGGGGTCAAAACATAAAAACTTGCATAAAAATCTCCTTGACTTTTATCTAGTGACCGTTGCATGTCCCGGATGCATCCAAATATCAAAGTGCATATTAGAAAACAAGGTAAATATCATTTGTAGTGCAGATTTTTTGTCAATTTAAACGAGCGCGTTAATTTTTTGCACGTGCCAATTTCTGCACGTGCCAATTTTACCGCGAGTGCTAACCTTTCAAGGTAATTCATTTACATTTGTGATTTGATGTCTTAGAAAAAAAAATTCACAACGAAAGAAAAAACACAAACAAATGTAATAAATTTAATCTGCAAGTTGTAAGGTGTATGTGCGGCCATGACATTTCTGCGGTTTAAGTATTTCCACTTGACTATTCAATGAGATATCTCGCGCCAATTTTTTTTCCTACTATGAAATACTATAAACAAACACATTTAATTAATTCAAGCGTGGATATTTTTTTTGAGTTCGTTGACGCCCAAACATCACATGCGCCATCATATATTCTTCTTCTGTGTTAAATCATTCAAAGTTCCACCACTTTATCATTTATTTATAAATTGTATGGTTGTTCGGTTTGAATTTTTCTAAAGGGTGGGATCATCAACCCTTCAAATTGCGTAATTGAATCTTGGGGCCTCATAGGGTGCCGGAATGTGGAGGACACAAACTTTAAGAGTAAACACTCCCCAGAAGGTTCCTCGGACGTTAACTCTGCCTCTGGCCATGGCCGCTGCTGTCACTTTTCCATCGCTTATCACCTGACAAGGGCGGTCGTTGATCACCACACCATACTTTATATTCATCACAAACAAGAACATTAATTACAAAAAAATATTACACTGGCCATAATTTGACCTGATTCAATAACACCACATATTACTTAAAACCCAAGACACCTGTAGCATGAACATTTTATAACTATAAATCACCATATATTTAACACGTTGTTGAAAGTATAATATATAAAATTAAGCATTTTTCTTTTGATGTATCAATGAATTTCCGAAAATGTTGTTTCCGTTACTAATTATTTTTTAAATGATCACTTTTCGCCATGAACCAGAATTTATTTTCAATTCACACTAATTTAAGGAGAAATAACATCATAAACATTCAGTTACATAAAGATCCAAACCTGGGATGGCAAACAATATTTTGAATCATAAGCTCTACGAACAGGATCCAATTACCTTTGTAATATAAATTTGCAAAAAAAAATTACATAATTTGTTTCAGAGTGGATTAATGATTAGGTTTCTTCCTTACATTGACAATTTACCTCCCGAATGAGTAAAAATTTGTATTTTACAATTATTTTATTCATCTTCTAGGGCGGACAAAAGGTCTAGAAACGGTCTTATATCTCTACTTTCAATTAAAAAACAAAAAAACATGTGTTTAATATCTTAAAATAATCTATAGGAACAAGAAACCCCTATTTTTATTGTAGATTCAGGTTTGACGGTAAAAAATACATAACTTTTGAAACATCATATTAGGTGACGCTGTATTGCAGTAAAAAAATATCCTCAGGTGGCGTATTGGGAAATGCCCTCACCAGTCAGTAGTGTATAGTAGGTAGAAAATAAAATACCACCTGTGGACTAAAGAGATGATGTAGATCGGTAATTGGAATTCCTAAGCTATGGCGGCGGCAGAAAGTTAGGAAGTTGTTTATTGGGAAGTTTCTCAGCATCCATTTGGATTGTTAAAGAAGGTAGATAGAAAATCTAGAAAATTGAAAGCGTAACTAGCCAAAACATTGATATAACAACTCTAACGAAGACAAATAGAAAGGTAAGAGAGTAGAAACCCTGGAAAACTACATATATATTTTCTGTTGAGTCCCTTTATGATTTATAACAAATACATAAATTGACGAAAGCGCACACAATAAAAGCATCATAACTGGTAATGTAAATATCAAAAATCTGTAACGAAAGACACCTTCTTTGTAAAACAAGAACCATTAAGCACAAATAAAGAAAACAAGAGACTCAAAAGGTAGGACATAATTTCAAGTCAATAGCAACATTGTAGGACCATTCTGAGAGAATACAATAACGACAACACAAGCATTGAAGACAAAAAATACTATAAATTTAGAATCAACTAGTGCACTTTTTTATTAAACTAACATATTACCGAATAGTTGATGAGGGATAAAATCACCTTCTAGCCCAAACTACCTGCCGCCCCAAACTACTTTCTAGGCCAATTCACCTCT
>JARJDX010067344.1:0-12713 GCA_030264735.1 Gymnusa sp. GC000175 | reverse complement strand
TAAACACATAAGCGCAATTTAAGATTTTAGTAGATGATAATAAAGGGCTAGAAGTGCTAGAATTTCTAAGCTAGAAAGAGACAGAAATGTTGAGGTCAGGCAACAGATGGAACAGCGTTCGGACACTTATTAAAAATGCTGGGCGATCGATGATCAAGGATAATATTTCAAGTATGAGGTTTACAAAAAATTAAAAGCTACAAAATTATTATCAATAAATTTTGCGATAAATTTCACCAGGAGCAATTCTTTTTGCCGCACATGGCTTCTATTTTTAACTTATAATTAATAGAGTAAATAACGTTTGTTAACAAATACATAATATTAGCACGAAATAAATTTTGGCCCTTTAAAACTTTATAATTAAGAACAAATCTAACGAATGTATATTTATTTTATATAATTTATATAAATTTTAATACAAAAATTTGTGTTTCGGATTAAATATTGCGAAATTATAAAAAGAAATATATTTCAAAATTTGATAGGTAATAAAGTTTAAGACCGTAACTTTATAACAAACTACCTAAGTTAGTTAAGGATCTAACAACTTCTACTTTGTCTTGTACACAAGAGTTTTTATCTGTTTCAAGTTTAAAGGACATGTTTCTTTTTATAGATAATGAAAACGTATCGTGACTTATTTTTGTAATGAATTTAGGAATTTAATTAACTAATAAATATATATTTATATTGTTGATTATATTACTTTGGTCATATTAATTAAATATTTTTTTGGTATATTTTAATGGACAAAATTCTATTGAAATTTAAAAAATTGTTTCTACAATAAAAATCACAAATCTGTAAAATTCAAAAAATATGTTTTCTTTTACCTGAAACTGTCAAGAAAGACAAACTTTTAAAAGTTGACTTTTTTACAGTTTTACTTTCCCCTTGAGTTGCACTTTCTGCAAAAATTAGGTAACATATGAGTTTTGATTAAAAGAAGAAACGAAAATTATCGCAATATTTTGTTTTATATTTTATATTTTATATAGGTCTCAAAATTTGTATAATCGGGTACATTGAGTAACACATAAAAAACATACCATGCTAAAAACCATTAGCATTAGTGGACAAAAAGAAAGTAGAACACGATCATCACAGCGAAATAAAGTTATGTTACTTGGATCATGGAACCTACAAGGTCTAAAAGAAAAAATCGAAAAAGTAATACAAAATACATACATATTTTTAACGGCCTACGGAAAAAGGAGGGAGCAAGAAAAAGAATATTAATCTTGATAAAAAAAAATGTAACAAACCTTCAACACAATAATTCAAACAATAAATAAAAGATTAATAACATAAAAACTGCATTAACGAAGTCAGAAAAACTCCGCAAATACATTAAAATTTAACGATTTGGTAAACGACCTAATAATGAACGTTGTACTTAAAGACTTTAGCGCACAATGTACAAGACAAGACATAAAAGCATGCAGAAGCAATGGCGTTAAGATGCTATTCAAAGAAAGCACACACATTAACAGATCACCAAACAAAGAAAGAAAAATCCACAGACAGCCAAGTAAAAAACACATTTTAAATATATCCTAGATAAAAAGGTAACACTACCTGCTATGGCAGTATCAACCGATAGACTTTTAAAATGCGCAATTTAATCCCAACGCACAAGTTAAAGATTTTTTTCACAAGCTGGAAAGGGTAGACAGACGGGGGAGCATGTGAACTAAGAAGCCAAGGACTATACTGCGATTGTCAGGCTGACGAAACGGTTAGGGTTACGGTGGCAGTAGACTTCTAGCAGGGGGCCGAGGACATAGGTTGCGACTACCAGACTTGCGAATCGGATAAGGAGTTTAGCTCATTCTCCTAGGACTTGTTAGACTAGCTAGGAAGGGTAAGTATGAGGTAGGAATAAGCCAAGAGCTCAAAAAAATGAATAATACACACGCTCCGCTATTTAAACCCTTAAGTGTGATTGAGGGATAAACGGGCTGTTGGCGGTAAGAAGTCGGTGGGATACGGTGGGAGAGAAAGTGGGATTTGGACGTCACAAAGTAAAAGGAGCATAGATATGAACCAAACGCCATCTGTAATGTTATGCATTACTTAGACTGCACCTCTGTATGGTAATCATCAAATTATGCGCCCGCACGCGCAGAGTAGCCCTCCTACATAGGTACAGTTATTACAGGTGGCCTCTTATCAAAAACCTGAATTAAAGAACATAAAACCTCAAATCAGCGCTTATTAAAAACGAAGAACACTATACAAGGGGGGCATATAACTTTACATAGTCACTTAGGACAACTTTCTTAAAATAGAAAAAAACATACAACCTATTGGTTGCAGAGATTTGTAGGATACTACAATATCAAATTTACTGAAACCAGAACATCAAACATAAGCAATTTCCCAAATTTAAAGAAACAACAGGCAACGAGTGCAGACAGAGGAAAGGGTGAGAACGACCATAAATAAAATGAAGAGAGTTAAGGCGAGCGACCCAGAAAGCATACCAACCGAACTGTGTAACCGCGCTACTGGTATGCTAGTGAAATACTTAAGAGTCTAGCAGACTTAAAATGTATGTTTAATACCTTTTTAAAATCCAGTGGGCGACACTTTTATAAAATAATTTTACTAAATTGTCTGCAACCCATGCTATGGTAAGTTTTTGAAATGCAAGTACAGATCTAATGATTTATGGCTACCGTCATAAAAGCAGGTAAAAGGGGAACATTAATTTAAGCTCACACGAAATATCAGGTTTTTCTATAATTTAAAAAGTGGCAAAATAAAGCAATATGCATAAATGTTCCAATTTTTTCTATTTTAATCGTTATAAATTTACACATAATAAAATATACAACTGTACAAAGCACAAACACTAAAAATAAAGCTGAAATGCCAGCTATCTGTAAGTTTTGATATCTCGAAAGGGTTACGACAAGAATGGTGCTTGTCCCTCAGTTTATTAAACATATATATTAGCACAGCGTTAAAAAAATAAAACAGACCCGGTCATAAAATGGGTGTCTAAGTAAACGACTACACTACCTGTAAACGTACGGATTGGAAACGATTAGGTTACTCTTGCGCAAGTTCAAGATCTAAACTCATGACATGGGAAATTTTTAAAAAATATATATTATGGGTCAACAACGACAACACCAAAACAAAAACTCAGTCCTTCAAGCGTAAAAATACGTTTAAATCAGGCCATCCAGGAAATATTTCGGTACAAAAATATCAAGCGATGGAGGAAATGGTCCAGAAGTTGATTATTAGAAAAAAAAGGTTGTAAGCCTAAATTAGCCAAGCCCATTTCAAAGAAAAATAAAAAAACTTCTTTCTAATGCTATTCAAAAGAGCAGGTCAGATAATATAATGGAAACTGCGGGTATTAGAGATAGACTTCTCTCGAAAATCAGCTGGAAAATCAAGAAAGGAAAATTCTCGGACAAGATAAAATATTAAAATGGAAGTAACCGATATAGTCCACGAAATAGATAGGAAACAACAATAGATAGGAAACAACTGGAGTGCTACGGCCTAGGTAGGATCAGTGTTGAACAGCTCCCAAAACTAATTCATAAATGAAAACCAAGAAAAGAAAGTAATTAAGAAAGACCAAAACTAACATAAATACAAGATAAAAGAAAGTACATGTCAGCAAAAACCTTGAACCATTGACACTTAAAGAATCAAGATAACTGGAGTCAAGAAACCAGAAGTCGCATAAAATTATAAGAATAAATAATGATGATGGTAAAGATAGAAACAATAGGGCTGCACGAAATATGAAAATGCTCGAGAAGGTTTTAAGGTGTTACCTTTTGATTTGCTTACAATATTAAAAATATATAATTATTTTTTATAAACGCCATCTAGTTTGTTCAGATAATTTTTGATAATAAAAATTCCAATTCAAAATTTTTAAAAATAAGTTGCAGGATTGAGAATATGACTTTTAAAAAAATTGCATTTTTGACGGGTTTAAAAAATCGCAGCAACTTACTGTAGCAAATATCAAAGAAAAAGAAGACGTTATTAAAATTTGGTCCAATTCCAAATTTTCAGAAAAAATGTTGCAGCGCCGTATTATAAATTTTGCGGACCCTAGCAAATGGTATTGATGGACCCCCTCCCAGGAGGAGTCAAGTCATAATATAAAAATTGCAATATAAGCGATTACAACGATTTTAATATAAAATTTAAATATTCATGTTTAAAATAACAATATAAACTAAATTATTAAATAAGACACTAAAATGAAGGAATGTGAGAATTGTAAATATCTAGTTTTAACTCTCCTCATCCAGAAAAAGTTGTTTTTGAAGTGGTGACTGTTTGTGTGTCTGTCCGTGTTCTCTCTACAGCACAGACGGCTAAACCTGATAATTCATATTTAAACTTTTAACAAAAATGGGAAGGTCCCAGTGACTTTCGGATGAAATCCACCGACGAAGTGGTATTATATTGGTAAGGTTTTTTGGTTTTTTGCAAATATTCCAAAAACTATCAAGTTATCATAAAGTTTTATTTTATTATTATTTTAAAGATTTTAATAAAAAATATTCATTAGTGAGGAACATTAATTTTTACACAAGATGCTTATAATACATTTTCAAATTTTTTGCTTTTAATTAGATTATATGGTATACCGTAAACAATATAATCTTATAAAGGGTTGCCGACATTATTATTTTGACCCGAAGACTTCGGGTTTAACAATCATTCTCCGGGCTCCGGGGTTTTAATGAAAATCTTCAGGGTAGCAAAACGTTATTATTATATATGCTTTTTTTGGTTCTTGCATCATATAAGCGTTACAACTATGCGACTTTATATTGGTCCACAGAAAAGGCAAAAAGATATTTCCTCATCGATTATTTGTCCTTTCTGGTCATTTTCTCTTCGTTGACTAATGCCTTACATGGGTTCTTTTATTCTATGTTTCTTTATATCTTATCGTTATTTTTTAATTATTTATTTCTTGTTGTTCTTTTTTTCGTGACATTCTTTATTTTTCATTAATCTTCCTTTCTTGACATTCTTTATTCCTTATGATCCCTTCTTTCTAGTCATCATCTTTTTCTAGTTGTTCTTTTTTCCTTGTGCTAATCCTTCCTTTGCGTTCTCATTTTTTATTATTTTTTTTTGTTGCCTTTTCTTCTTCTTTCCTTCTTGTTCTTTCCGCTATGCTGTATTTATTCTGCTTCTGTTAGTTTTAGGGATATATCATTTCTGTGTATATACAAACTATTTTATGATGAGATATTTGTTAAAAATTTTATTACCCTTTACCCTCCCTACCACAATATTTTTTTCTTCGAGTCAATATAACTGCAATGTTGGCAAACCCTAGGTATACGTCATTAATTGTTTTTCATTACAACTTTTTTTTTGAGTGACCCATCAAATTGATATAAGTAGTGTTTTTTCATATAGTGTACTCGTATTTCTTATCGCATTTAGGGTTTTCCTTCTATTTGCGTAAAACAACAAAATTTCATTATTCATCACAGAATTAAATGCGTTAAAATCAAATTTCTCAAGCATTCTTGATGTAATGAAATAAGAAGATTTTTTATTAAAATATTTTTTAATTTTCCGCAGGTAAAAAAGTTAAGGGAATTTTTCGTTTAAACCTGTTTGATTAATCACATTTTTAATTATTACATGCGGAATTGGCCTTGCGCACTTATTGCTGATGTTCATCAGTAAAGAACAATAATTTTTACATAAAATAGAACTTAATTAGCGTTTTTCTTGATTACAGGTTATTAGACGTTACAGGTTACAGTATAACTAAGGAATTTTGGTAAATAAACACCTACTCATGGTCACAACCAGTCACAAGTATTTTTACTATAAACAAACTATAAACAACCATAAACGTTGAAAAACTAAAAAATATTTAAAGTAACAACAAGGAAATCGAATTTGTCGGTCCGACAATCAAGTCGACTGCTCTTTGATTTTTAATGCAAGTTTCTTTAAAATAAATTATGTGAGTAAATTAGGTCTGAATAAATCGGTTAAAAGGGGTAGAACTTATTATTTAATTTTTTTAATGAGTAACAAAATAAAATTGTGACTGGCGGCCGGGCCCCTTGTGGCCCGTACAAGGGGCCCGGCAACTGCCTTGTTGACCTAGGCAAAAAAACGGACCTGTTTGGTTGTGAATATTACATTAACGTATTTCTGCTGTACACAGATAAAGACATATAGTTTTTACATGTGGAACTTTTAACACACTTTTAAATTTTCATTATTTTTGCATAGGGGTGGACATATTTAAACATCTTTGGTTTTCATTAAACGTTTTTTTTTTTTCGTGTTTTAATGTAGAAAAAAATGGTATATTTACTGCGGGTCCAGTAGTTTTTGCAAAAACACCCTATTAGTATGATTTATGAGACATTAGGCGTTTTAGTTAATTATTTTTTATAATAACGTTTTGGCATGATGCAAAACGTAAAAATCTTTTATTTGTGCATCTACTTATATTGTACCTTCATTGTTTTTTTTATAAGCAGAAAACTAAAATATTTTTTTTATTGCTGGAATTATTGGAAGCTTCCTACTGGTTAAATTTTAATGTTTTTTTAAATAACTATCTTTTAATAAGAAAATAAGAAAATATTAAAATTGCAACAATCATTTTATGTTCTAAAAGAATGGTGATTGTACGGTTGCAGAAGGAAAATCAATTATAATTACTTGCTACGTCGTTAAATTGCGTACAATAGCAATAACATAATTTTGAAATATCCTTTCGTTTGCAATCATAAAAAGGACAATAATTTTCTCGTTTTCATTGCGCATATCAATAGAACCATAAGAAAATGTTTTCAGGCCATCAATTTTATACGAAACAACAACTATGTAATTTCAATCATTATTTCTAGACTAGTAATATTCAAAATAAAATCAATAAAATACATTGAATATTTAATAAAATAAAAGGCTTTAATATTTTTTATATGATATACATGTGTATTGTAATTAAAATTTATTTAAATCCTAAATTGATTGAATTTATTACTTTAATAAAATGAAGGCTTTTTTTACTTAAATTAATGAAACAAATTGAAAAATTTATAATATGCAATATACTTTTGAGGTAGCTAATTAATAATAAAACATGCAAATTTCACATGACATGTAATTTTGCACCTTGAACGCCAAGATAAATGTTTTATAAACTTTCAAGGGTAATAAGAGCCTGCGTTGCGTAACGAATTTGCTTTTATCTTATATTAATAGATTCATCAACATGGGCGCAGATTTAAGAGAATCACAAATTATTACATGCAATGACATGAACTGAATTTAATTAAATGCGAAATCCTCTTTATTTGATTAATTTTAAAAGTGAGTTAATTTTTGATATGTCAAATTATTTAAAATGCATATCGGTACCTTTATATTCTCACATAGCAAAAGTAAACAAAATCGTTTGCCTATAATTTTTTACATTATAACCAACACAAAGAATTTAACTAAAACGAAAACTGAAAACTTTAGAAAATTCGTTTTATGTTTACGTACCTAACAAAACATGTTTTGTACTTTGCAAACACACCTATAAAATTTTCTCAGAGCTTAATATAAATTTACATTAATTCTCGACCCGTTTTAATATTAAAACCTTAATTCGCTTATATTCTGACATGGAAAATTTAAAGTTGAAACTAAGGATTTATAATTTCTATTTTAGTAAAAGTTTATTTTGTTTCATAAATAGGAGTGAGTTTAAAGCTGTTTTAGTTCCGATTTTAAACTAACGAGCTTATAAAACAATTATAAATATATAATTAAAGTATTATTTACAGTTAATAATAGGGAACAGTCATAACTTTCAAATATTATTTTAAAATGATCTTCATACTGCTCATAGCCAATAAAAAAGTTTTAAAAAAATTGGATTTGCTATAAGTTTTAAAATCTTTTTTTAAGTTGCATTTTTTAATAACTAGCTAAAAAGAGTTAACTATGAGCCGCCATAGGTCGTGACGTCACACGTTCTTGCGCATTTTATGCATGCAACTCGTGACTGTGCTGTTTGCCTGATTTCAAGTGTTTCTTGTATTCAAAGTTTTTGGTTCTGCATAAAAGAAATATTATTTAAAATAATTCGATATATAAATTATAAATTGTAACCAATATGAATAATATAGTTCCAAGTACATCAAATTACACCAAATTTTTTAAAGTGCCATGTTGTAAAAAAAAACATTTATAAAAACTCCATCAACATTTTTTGTTGCACTGCCCACTAGTCTAAAACAGTAAAAAACCAGAAAGTTCTGGTTAGGAATCACAGTTAGCACCACGTTCCAGCACCACGTACTCTGTAAGGAGGCTAGGAATATAAAAAATATATTTGCTTATATGTTAAACCGTTAAGGCTACGGTAAAAATAAAAATATTGTCATAATACCCTATCAAAGACTATCGATTCCACAAAAAAAAGTTTTAAAATCCCTTATAGTATTGGTGTAATAAATATATTTGAAATAATAATACGCCTTACTTTAAATTATATACACGAGAGACCCATGGTTATTTAAAATAATTTTTTGAAGATCGTCTTATTTCACAAGTAATATTTTCCGCAAGAAGCCCTGATCAACAAAATTCGATTTTTATCCATATAACCGTTTGAAAAATAACGTATTCAAAAATCGTGTCACACCATTGACAAACTGGAGAAAGCTATTAAACAAAACATAGGCAGAATATGTGAGGAGCCTCCAAAAATATAAAAACGAGTTTGTTTATGTTTAGAAAATAATGGTGGTCATTTTAAATATTTACTATAAAGAATAACGACTCAACACTTGTTAAAATAGAAAACCGTAAAATTTATCTTGTTTTATATTGTTTATTATTTTGTCAATAACATATAGGAGTATTAAATAAAAGAACGCAAACACAAATAAACTTTTGCTGTAAGTTACAACGAACGCCAATAATTGAAATATCCAAACATCTGATTAATTGCACAGGTTTGCCACCATTAAATATCAAATGTCGCCTACCCTCGCGGTCACGTGGTTATTAATCATTCTCGATAGCACTGTATAATCTGAACGCAAAAAGTTTACATTTCACGATCTGAAACAAATAATATTATTGTACATAAAAGACAAACTTTAAATTATTTTCTGTCCATTCCCTATTGTGTAAAAAATTTTACTTGGTTGGAATATTGGTGTAATTAAGTTTAATGACAAAAAGATATTAAACTTCTACCTTATTGATTAAGTAATTCTCTAGATTACTATTAAAGTAGTTGGAGCTAACACTGTTTGACTTTTAAATACTTTCAGTCCATTGAACAAAATGCTGACCATTTATTTCCGTTCATATGTGTACGGAAAGGAAAAAAATGTTGATTTTAAAATAAAATAAAGAAGTTTTAAGCCAGATATTTCATGCGAACGAATAATCTTATAATAATCTACACAGTTTTATGGGATAATATTTAAAAAGCACAATTTTAACAAACCATATTTTTCAACGCAATAAAGATCTTGGCAAAATAATTATAAATTTATGCGGTAATTATTATTAATGTTATTGTAACCAGCACGAAATCAAATTCACCTTGAAGTTAAATAAGTTTCTAAAAGTTAGGTAAGTTAAAGAAAAGTTTGTAATATAAATACTTCGGGCTTCGTAAACACCAATGTTTAAGATTATTAACTAATTTTCATTAAAATCGTAAATTTTTATTTAACCTGTTAATTAAGTAACTGTAACTTTTATATAAAGCGTCCATAAATAAGATTTGTTTTTATTCGGTTAGGTTAGAGCATCCATGTTAGAGTGGGTTTCTTAACATTTACTATTGTTTTAAGAATTTAGTTGCCATTAGTATTTTCGGAAATTAACAATTAAATAGTTTGTTTATATGCCTTTGGATTTTTAATTAAATATTTAATAAAAAACTAAAATGTTAACTAATATTTAATACAAGCAAAGAAAAAAATTTAAAGGTGCAAGGCGTAAATTACAATGCATCATGCATCATTTGACACATAAGGGATGACGGATAAAAAAATTTCGTGTGAGGTTGCTACTCTATTATTTGGCGCTTTCATTGGTGGCGTCAAGGGAAATGTCCCCTAAATATTAGTGCTATCGGAAAAATGGTGGACCAAAACTAGCAAAACCATTCCAGATTAAACGTCTAAAATATAGTCTATTTATTACTTTATGTGCTTTTCAGGACTGATCCATGTTAACAAGTGTCTAGAGTAACGTTGCAAAAAGTGATTATCACTCCATAATCGACAACAAAATCTAACAAACCATTACCTCTGCAGTTTCTTTCTTACAATCCGTCCTTTTCTATATTACCAGTTTTTGCATTAGGATCCACCTATTTTATTATTTAAGATAGATAAAAAGGAATGTAGGGAGTCATAGAGTGTTAACTAATGAAAAAGATCGGCCGATGCGATTGTCCGGCTAACATGAAGGTACGGATCGAAAGAAGCTAATTACCAACGTCTGTTCGATCATCGTACTAGCAAAAAAGACGCCAATGAAAATGGTGAAAAGCCGAGATATAACAAAAAAATGTAGACAAGGGGTTAAATAGGTGTGTATCTGCTGTGAAACTGTATCGAAGCTGACTGACCAACTGCACTACAAAGAACATTTATGAAACGAAAACTCTGCATGCAGAACATCATATCGCAGATTTTTTTTCATAAAGCTTAATGATATTCTATAATATATATAGCATACTTTTATTTCTTAAAATACAAATTTGTGTTTTAAAGCAAAACCTATAAAATCAATTTGCCCTTATCCTAGAATATTATATTTTTTTCTGATAGTTGGTCAACTTTCTGTAGTACAAGTTATTTATGAAGACAAAATGTCTTCAAAACATCTATTTCTTTATGAAAGAGAGTCCTTTAAATTGGTTTAAATTTATAGAAAAGTGTACTTTTCAGGATTATGCCTAAAATAAACCAAAAGAAAACAACTCTGTTGTTGTTTAAGCAAGAAAATAGTCAGCTATAGACAATAAGCCGGGCTCTCTATTAGAAAGTTACCTAATAACCGAGGTCTGTTACTTCGACGTCTAAGTGTGTATTTGTGAATTTGTTTTAATAACTTACCCTAAAAATTTTTTTAAATGTATATCTTAAAAAAATGGAGGTGTGGTTACCACACGGCTTTTATTTAGAAATTTTAAACATATCCGTAACTATATTACATTAATAATCAGCCAATTAAATTATGTTGAAATGTATGTTGGAAATACCTCCAATAGTGACATCCGTCACTTTTAACAGTATGTCTCTACGACTTGATGAGAATAAATTCAATAAAATTTTGGTTATCAACAAACAAGGATGAGTTCTTAAAATGTTAAATTTTGAACAAATGATAGATAACTGTGTGCTTATGTTTTTTGCATAAGCTTGATATTTTTAAAATATTTGCAGAATAATCGAAATACCTAACCAGAAACTACCACTTCCGATTGGTGGATTTCAGCCAAAAGCCGGACCTCCCAATTTTTATTAAAAGCTTAAATATGAATTTCCAGGCCGATCAGTTTACTATCGGAGTAAAAAGTTCTGACCCCTTAGTTTAAAGGCCCACATCTCGAAAACCACGCAAGTGATTTTAATTTTCTAAGTTGCATTTTAAAGAAATTTTATTTCTACACAAGCACAGGTCATTTCATTTTTTTTAAGGGCATTAATTGGTTAGAGTAAAATATGTTTAAAAAAGCTGCTATTTTGCGTGAATTACTATAATGCCTGCATTTAAAAATTAATTATGAAGAAAGTATTTATGGGAAAGAAAAAATATTTACATATATAAGAGAAACATCCTTATATTATTGTTTAATCCTCTTTTCCTGAAATTCCATTAATTAAATTAAAAGTTACAATAAAAAATCTCGGCTCACTACAATTCGCCCGTTTGAAAATATATTTGAAAAATTTAAATTAAATTATGTAGGTAAGAAATATGTAACCAGCTTTGTAAAACGGTTTTAAGAAATATAAATTTTAAGGGCTGTAAAAATAAATATAATTTGAGGAAGAGAGAAAAACGCAAGTCTCAGAAAAAAATGTATTACTCCCAACATGTATATAACATACAATACCGTTGCAACAAATTTCTCCTCTTGTTTGTACATAGTTCCGTCCGTTGTTTAAATTCTCATTATAATTCCTTTAATGTGGTATTTCTCATTTGATATAGTATAGATATCCTGAAAGCTCTACAAAGGATGTTTATTTCAACAGTATTTATTTTGTTTGGCTAGTAGGCTCTAGCATTCTGTTGCACAAGTGATGAAATATTTTTATTTGTGTTCTCATATCTACGAGGGTGCATTTATACATTCATGGGCTACCAGAGAAGTAACTAGAATACAAAACTAAAAAGTTTCATTATTAAAAATAGGGGAGAAAACCTCACCGATCATCTAATTAATCTGATTATTAAAATCATCATATATCACAAAATCCCGACGAATGACAAAAATTACATATTAATTAATACTATTTGTTTAAAAAGCGTGACAAAAGAACAACAGAAAATTACAGAGCAATTAATGTCCTATGCACAACTTTTAAGTTAACAACAAAGGTCACAACAAACAAAATAAACTGCATTATATCTCTAACACACGCACAAAAAGGGTTTATGTATGTTTCTTCTCACAATTATGCCGTGTTCATGAATAGACA
>JARJDX010067310.1:0-11598 GCA_030264735.1 Gymnusa sp. GC000175 | reverse complement strand
GAAATACGCATCTGATCGAAGAAAAGAAAAACATGTATTCAATATTTTAAAGAAAACTATTAAATGACCACACCCCCAAAGGTGGGGGGTTGGGGGTCGTGTTAGGTATGATTCGATAGATTTTTAAAAAATATTGAATACGTGTCTTTCTGTTCTTCCATCAGATGCGTATTTCTCGAGATATTTGACCGTCCCGGAACTTTTTGTACACCCGGTATGTGTATTTTTTTCATTTTCCAAAAACTACGAGAAAACAAGGTAAGACTTTATCATAAAAATATTTTTTAATTAAAACAGTAATAAAGTAAAACGCTATATTACGTCTCGGCTATTATAAAACATTTAAATTACGTTTTTAGCTATTTAAATACATACTTGTGGAGGTATTGCTGCACCAATTTAAAATAAAAAAGGCACAAACAAACATAAATGACACCTGGCGCCAAAAGATGTTGCAGCGGCACTGATTATGTCAATTTTTTAATGCATTTTTCAAAACTTTGGTCAAGACATCTCACGCTTGCTTCTCTATTGGTTACAGGTGTTAACTTTGCAGCAGCAACATCTTCTGTTTACGATTTTCCAAAAATAAAGTCCGAAGTAGTCACAGTGAATCCAAAAATATAACGTATAGCGAGTAAGTTCCTCTAAAGTGGTCGACATTATGTGTACGGTGTACGGATAAATGAATCCATGCAAAAATTCTCTATTATAGCTCATCGGCGCTTGCCATATAATTTAAAAGCAATAATTTATCGTCTTCAAGAAAAAACGTAACGTTTACAACTTGTGAAAAAGGCCAAATCATATAGTGACTTTTGGAGCATGTGGATATCATTCTTAAATCCACTGCAGCCGTTCTTGCATGAAATGGCAAATCTAACCGCAAAATGTGTCCTTATGACGTGGTTTGCCTTATATTGTGACATTATTTTTCTGTGATACTTTTTTTTACGCTGAACTTATTGTTCGAGATCTTTCGACAAGCTTCGAGTCTACGTTGTTCCGCGTAACCAAAATTTTTCAGGTGATGACATTTGCATTCAGTTGAAGACTGGCACATCCCAAAAAATGCCTAATGGCGTGGTTGTTTTGTTGGCGTTTTTTGTTTGTTGGGTTTAACTTTTTTTTGCGTCTTAATTCTTTGCCGATGCTTTCTCTTACGCGCTGAATACACTTTTTAGATAACGACGTAATTATCTTCAGCCGGGCGAATATAACCTCAAGAACAACAAAGGAAAACCTAATTGTGTGGTTCCTGTTTTTATAGACGTTCTTGGTTCTTCCGATGTGCTTTTAAATCTATCGTTATCTTGCGAGTCCAAAATTGTTTAGATATTTGGACGAAATGTTTATGTTCTTCCGATAACTTTACCCCTGCCGTTGTACTGCTTGGCCAAAATTATTTAGGTAACTGCATATTGTCTGTTCAATGGGAACCTGGCGACGAGAATAATTTCAGCAAAAGTTTCTTTGCGTCGAATTAAGTGACTCAATATTAGCAATAAACAATTAAAAATTTATGTACGTTCTTGCTATGTGTACTAATTTATAATAATAGACATGTGAATGACGGCATTTTTAATTAAAAAACTTTACTATGCCTGTGCACCTGTCCCTGCATGTTGATAAAATTGTCATTTACGATAACATTTTCATTAACACAAGGTTTTGATTCGGATTGAAAAATTAGAATTGCACATTTCCATTTGTTATCGGAATATAATTAATGATACTGTATAGGTAATTTTCTATTGTAGCACTAAAACTTACACAACAAAAAGACCCCGATAGCCCAGTTGGGGATAAAGGTAAGTTCTAAGTTGGGTTAACTAACAAATACAAAAATTTAATATTTTGTTTTAAACTTATTATTTTGAAGTAATCTTTATTTTTAAAATATTTTTAATGTGCAAAACGGCTATAGCCGTCATTCTTGGATTTCAAATACGTGAAGCATCTATTGGGAATTTCAATAATCTTCACTACGGACGAATTAGAAAACTTATGCGGTATGTATATGCTTGTTTATAATTTAAGTCTACAATCAGTCAGAATGTGGTAAACAGTCAGCAGTGTTCTGAAATAAATAAGCTTTTGCAGCTTTTGTACCATTTAAACTTTAAAACTTATTTAATTAGATTCATTTTTAGTTGATTTATCTTGCTGCATAAAACAAAACCACTAACAGACATTGAATACCATGTTATTAGGAAAAAAAATTAACAGCCTTTTTTACTTAACTACTTATTTTATTTGAATTATTACTTTCATTTTTAAAAATATGCACGCTATAATTAAATTCATAGATTTCAAAGAAATGTTGATTTTACAATAATGATCAGGGCCGGCTGTGGGTTTTGCAGGGCCTCGGGAAAATATTATATGCGGGGCCCGTTTATTGGCAAAAACTTGCCCTAGCTACTAATAATTGTCAGAAATATGAAAGCGCGGGGCCTCGGAAAAAATCCCCGAAGTCCCGACCTCTGAGCCGGCTCTGGGTAAGATGATACCTAATAATCCGAGTTTCATGTTTTAACTGCCCAAGACACGGGTAAACCAAGACTCTGCATTTTCAATGTAGAATCTATTTTTTGTTTAATTTCAAAACACCCCGATGGCAGGCAAACTAGGTCACATTATTTATACTAAACCGTGAATGGTTCAATACTTAAATGGAAACTTACATCTTCATCCTTTCCGCAAATTATTGGTAATGAACTCTCTCCCTAGTCTATAGAGCTCACTCAATATCCCAAAACGAATCCTTGTCTTCAGAATTTGGTCACGTCAGAAATATGTTTCCTAACAAAAATTATAGCATCGAGTCATCAAGTAGTCATTACGTTTTATAAAAAAACTTGTCATAATTGTCGTTTTGTCTCCCCAAAATACTTTACATTGCAATTATGACAATTTATTTGGTAAATTTCCGGATTCGAAAAGTGAATTTTGTCCTTTTCACTGTTTGTTAAGTTGGAAATTTTGGATTCGATTTAAAATTAATTTTTACATTATACTTATGTAAAATGAATCATATAAAAAAACAGGGAATCCGTTTGTGCGAGCGAAACGTTGGCAACAACCAAGAAGAAAATTTACATTGGTTCAAGTTGTGAAAGCTTTCATTCCAAATTTTCTTCTTGTTTTAAAATTGTCTATTGTCTACAAATTTTATTCAGTTTATTTTAATGTTAATACTATTGTGAGTAATTTCCAGATATTTTTGCACGATGAGAGAATCATAGTTTAATTTATATTCGATATTGAAAATGCAGATTGCAGGAATATGTAATAATATACTTGGATTTAATTTTTTCATATACAGTCATATGGAATATACATATTTTATTGAAGGAAACTTAATAATATCTATGCGCAACTCTTGGCGTATTTTTTATATACAATATAAAAAAAAATCAGAATCGAATCGTAAACCTTAGAACCTCGCACAATTTCAATGTAAATGTTTCATTTCCGCTTTTAATATTAACATTTGATGAATGTTGATGGTATAGTTTATTTATTATTGCAATGTTTCATATAATCTTTTCCCAGGGCATAGTTTAAATTCAGAATGGGGTTTGAGGAGTCGAAAAGTTTTATATTAAGAGGCGGATAGATGGCTTGACATAATTTTACCTGCAGGGAGGCGGTAAAGAGGGAGGAAAAAGGTGCGCATAACCAAAAATGATATCCCAATTTAATGAATGAATGCGTAACGGAAGCAAGATTTTCAGACGTCCCGGAAAACCGGGATTGACCCTATTTTTCGGTTAATGTCCCGGCACAGGCCTTCGGTATATTCATTTGTCGTTAATTTATGTATCTCAGTTATAAAATTACCTATCAGAGCTAAAAAATCATTTCGGTGGAACCAAAATCCACTCGGTTTTTTATAAAATCTAAAGTAAAATGATTTCTTCTCATGTTTTAGTAGCTGTTTGATGGAAATACAAGTTTTCTATTATTCATTTGTCTGGATCGTCAATGTCCTTTTTTACAGACCACCTTATCGGTTTAAAACTTGTTCCTTGTCCAGCGGTGTGTAGGATGCGACAAAGCATTTACAGGGATGCACTAGTAAGGATTTGTGTTTAACTTTTATCTTATGCTAAATACATTTGGCTCGACTATAATATACACTCTTAAAGCCTATGATAAACTAGAAAATTTGAAACAGATTTTTCAACGTGTTTTGGATTTCTTAACCTAGATTACTAGATAAACACTTTTCGACGACTGCTAAAATTGTTACGCTGAAGCCTCTCTTTGTTTTAGTTTTCCTTTGGCCTTTCTCTTTGCACATCCAGTGTAATGTATACCTGCAACAGAAAATTTAAACTACTAACTTAAAAGTTAGTTACCCGTCAAATCCTATTTTGAACTTTCTTTACACATGCTATGTTACATTTAATAAAGGTAACAAAGAATTTTTTTATTTGTACTAAATTGTAGTACTCAAAAGCAACATATTTCGAATTTAATTTTAAAGAAGTAATGAATAGAAAATAAATTACATAACCGGAAGCAAGATCATTCATTGCAAGACTTCATCCATTGATCGGATTTTGACGCGTGCGTACTTCTATAAAATAGCCTTCGCCATTCACAAACATTCGCGCATTCATAAATTTAGGCCAATGCCGTTTTATTTATGTATAATTATAATACGATCACAATATAATCTTTTTATTTAAATTTTACCATTTTACTTTGACACTTTCAACACAAAAATGTCCTTTAAATTTGCAATTTAAAAATTATTTTTAGCATATTTTTTTAAATATGCAAAACAGGTATTTTAAGCATTGTACGATATTATAAAGTTAAAAATATACTTTGGAGTCTAATCAAGTATTAAAAATTTAAATTACTAGGTGATAAAGTATCCAAAAGAAAATTCTTATATTCAGGGTTTGATTTTCTGCAATTCATGCAGTTTTTGATTTTATACCAGATCTAAATTTAAATAGAAATCTGTTTTAACTAAACATAAATTATTTTATATGAAAATAATTGTTTATGAATGTTTGCAATTTAATTTACAGGAAAGTTATTTTATTAATATTCTTCAAACTGCTTTTACATAGTTGCATTACATTGAAAAAAAACTGAATAACATCGAATATTGACACTCTGAAAAGTTTCTGTTGATAAAAATCTCATGTAAATGGGTTTTGTTTTGTATATCACTATATCTCATACAGGGAGTGTAAAAGTTTTAAAAGACAAATTAAATAAACTTCAGACGATAAAGTTCAGTGTGTTTAATTTTTACATACAGATAATTTAAAATAATACATCATTAAGTTGAAATTAAGTGTTAAACTTTTTTTTAATTCCACATGTGTAACAATGCTTAATTAAGAAATGCGAATAGTAATCAGTAATCTGTCAGCTTTTAATATTTTCTGTCAGTGCAAGGTGAAATATGATCTGGTTTGCAATGTAATTTGTTGATATATAGTAATTATTTTATACGTTTTACAATTAACAATGACAATGGTCAATTAGTAAGCTATCAACGGTTTATTATTTATTTATTTGTTGCATTGTATGTTCTTGCAATATTACAATTTTTCGTATCAACGCTATAGATGAAACAAATTTGTTTTCGAGAAAAATTTGGAGTGGCCTTTACTCCACTTTCCTATAAGCTACAATAAGAATAAATGAAAAACCGCTATTATGTTTTGCAGCATATAAACTTTTTTCAATTATTTATTTGTGAGCAAAATACTTAAATATCAACGACGAAATTTCCATTTTCTGTTCACTGATGTTACCCAATTCCTGATCATATGTGAATTTTTTCATGTTCCAAATTTTCGTTCAGCCTGCAGAAAGGATTTAAGTAAACAGCTTCCCACACAAAAAAATTCCCCTGTGACTACTTTCCCTTCACTGGAAAGTAAAATAATTGTAATATTTATAATATCTCTATATATTGGTTATTTTCAGTTTAAAAAAAATCCGGTAGTCGCAAACCCCTGAGTGTGTCATAAAATTAATTTTTTTGATCTAGTTAGATATATAAATTTATTACATGACATGAAAATAGACTTAAAAATTGTCAGCATCTCTAAATTTTTAAAAAAAATGCGAAAATTTCCCGATATAGAAAAGAAGTCATGAGGTGGTAAGTTGACAACCTGCACGTGGTTCACTCTGCATACGATCTTTTTGGCTCGTAACTAATAGTCAACAACCCGCGGGGCTCACATGTAGTTAGTATGGGAATTAGCAATCCCGAGATACCTGCCTCATTTCTTTACTAGTATTGAAGACAGATTATTTTTGTTTTATTTCTCAACTGTCGGTCTCTTTTGACCAACACTTGTTATTTTCTGATCCTGATGCTATTAAAGTATGTACATCTTTATTCGCCTGCTGCTGCATTGTAGTTGGATGACAAAATATCTATGTTGTTTATTATCTACTAAATTTAGTCCCCTGAACGATGATGAATTTCTGTTTGGATGTTTACAACAGAACCACTTTCTTCGAATTTCTTGATGAAATTCTCTACTTCATTGAATGCTGACGCCAGAAAACAGCAGAGATTTTAGGAAGTGCTTTACTGATATTTTCGTTTTTTTAATATAAATTTAAACCGAATTCTGTACAATCTGAATGATTAATTTCTTGTGTATGAATTATGTCTAATGGCTGCTTTAAGTTAGTACCTTCTAACCTGTATACATCCATATATTAGAATGGTATTCGGGCACCTTTTTATAACTCAATCTTTTCTTTGTGGACATTTAGTCATTTTAGGTTAAAAGTGAGAAAAGTTGGGCATTTGCGACACATCAATCTTCGGTCGTCTCTAATTAGTGTTACTGGTCTTGCAGGGGCTTGAAGTATTGTATTTTTTCCTCTTTCACCAGAAAGGGTGAAGCTTCGGCTTCGAGACGCGATTTGAAAAAGATAAATTTAAATGTGTATGAAATGTCTAGGAAGGTTGCGGTGCTATTTTGCTTTTGCGGCTAAATTTTGTGTACAAGGATTTAAAGTTTCGCCACCTATGGTCTTCGTTTCCACGAAAAATATTGAAAAAATCTTTTAGTTATTTTGCCGTGATGGTGAAAATTTTAAATCGCTTAAATTATTATTTTCCCTGTAAGTTGAATTTGAGAACATTTTATTTTTCTCATTTTTTAAATTAAAGTGTTTTTGCCATAAAAAATGTCCAATATGTCGTTTTATTCTGCAAGGTTTATTCAACATTACCATTAGGAATGTTTTTAAAAAGTTTTGATTAGTATTTTATTTTTGTTCTCTTTAATCAATAATAACCTAACTCGAGTTATTTTTTTTTTATTCAAATTACTAGAATCAGTTGAGAGCGACCATTTCTTCTAAAATTTTCGCTTGATAATCTTGAATAATTATGATTAAAGCTTCTAAATTTATTTTTTTCTTTTAGCCATGTCCACGTAAACCTCCTTTCTATCTTCCACAATTTTTTTTGTGCCAGTGTTTTTAGCCTGCGGGTTTTTTTTTTAGCCGGTTTCTACCCTTTGGGTATAAGCCTCTCTTAAATTTTTCCACCTCTCTCTATTCTGGGCCACTTGGTACCAATTGAGTCCTGCCGTACGTTTCAGGTTGTCGCTCCACCTCATCTGAGGCCGTCCAGCGCTTCTTCTTCCTCTCCATGGTATCCATCTAATTATTTTTCCACTCCAATTCGTCTGATCTCTTGCGACGTGTCCGGCCCAGTTCCATTTCATGTTCCCGATATGATCTACTACGTCTTTTATCCCCATCTTCTCCCTTATCGAGGCGTTTGTTTTCCGGTCTTTTAGGGATATGCCCAATATCCGTCTCTCTATTGCTCTTTGGTTAACCCTCAGCTTTTCGATTATTGATTTTGTGAGTACCCAGGTCTGTGATCCATGGGTGGTCACTGGTAAGATACATTGTGCGGGTAAATTACGTCAAATCATCTCTTCTGCGGTCTTTCCACACCTTTTTGTATATGCGTGGCTTTCAGTTCATTTAATTTTGATCAAATGTTTCCTAGCCACAAAACCTGCCATCTCAAATTTGCTACATTGTGGATCACGTCAGGCACGTTTAATCTTCGCCATATTTCTACCCTTTGTAGTCTCTCTTCTGGAACATTACACGTTCTATTACCCTATTGGGTTTTTACGCCCTCATTACGATTAGCATCTTTAGGTCGTAGATCACCACTGAAAGTATTTTTTCTGTTCTTTTAAAATTTTTAGTAACGTCCAAGTTTTTAAGGATTCTTAGTTTATCGAAAGCCTACCAGGTCTTGCGAACTCTTCGGAAGATTTCATTCGCTTTGTTTTCTTTGATGCGATAGCATGGCCTAAATAAACGAACTCGTATACTTTCTCGGTGGTTTGACTTCCTATAGAAAGTCAGTTTACTTTATCAGGGCTCATAAGCTTGGTTCCTCCTATTGCGATGTTCACTTTGAATCCAAAAAGTAACTTTTTCAGTTCTTCTAGCTTCTTCTTCTTATAGTGCCATACTGCGTTTTTATTTGCTATTAGACGAAAGCAAGGGATCTACAGTATAATGTGGGTTCCGAACCACTAAATTGAGGAAGTTAGCCTACGGCATGTATCCTCAAAGGTTACCTTGCGAGTGGGGTATGAATTTCGTAGACTTGCTGGATTCTAGACATTTATTTAGAAGAGTTCCTTATGTCTTAAATGGCGTGTCGTCCAAGTCTTAGTATTTTAGTTGTTATCCCGTCATTACCGATATTCTTGTTTGAGAGCCCATTTCTCTTTCTGCGATGGATATTACGGGTACATCTATGTTTTCCGAATGTTCATAGAGTCGATTTGGTTCAATTGAGGGGTAAACGTTTTTGTAGTACTCTTGATTTATTGAGTTATTTAAGCCTTGTTGTATTGTTTGTTTCCATTTGGTCTATTCTTACTTTTCCATTTATTTGTATCCTCTAATTTTTGTTTATTTCAATTGCCCGATTTATTTTTTAGGTGTTGTAAATCTTCTCTTGTTTTCGTGCCAATGCTTTTATTTAGTTTGGCATATTCTGGTGTTTCTCTATGTATGCTTTTTCCTATCACCTGTCTGGCTTCAATTTTGTGTTTTTTTGCCAGACTTAAATGCTTAGTTTGCTGAGTTTTTGTAAATGTTTGTATACCGTTTTTAATCTTTTCCGCTAGATGTTCGATTGACATATTGTTTGGATCCACTTACAGTTTTTTGCCTTGTACTCTGACTCGTTTTGTTTCGGTTCGCCTGGAGTTTGAAAACGAGATTTTCTGATAGTTTTATTCCTTTCTGCTTTATTAGTTTTTATTTGAATAGATTTGTATTAAAAAAATAATTGTGACCATTCTATTTATTTTAAAATATTTTTGAATTGGTTACCTATAAAATAAAGTTGGCTTTAAATTTCCATTTGAGAATTAAAAAAAACAAGTAGTTTCTTTAGTAAACCTTTAGCAGTTACCAAAAATAAATCCTGCAGTTTCTCATTTTAGTTTTAAACGTATTCTAAATTTTTCATATTTTTATAAAGTACAGCTGGTACCATCTTTAAAGGAAAATCAAAATTAGAAATTTTAACCACCGCACTCAGCCTTTAATTAATTTTATACTCGTATTAATATTAAATTGCAATAAAATATATTGAGAAACAAATTCCTTTTACAAAAATGTGTAAAGTGTAAAACTTAAACTAATAAAAAGCTTGCATTAAAGTTAATATAAAATATATTTGATTGCAGGTTTCTCTTTTAATATATTTTACTAAGTGGATATAACAAATTTTAATTAATGAAATTGTTTTTACAGCTGAAAATAAAGTAAAGAATTATATCCCCGCAATAAAATTTGCCTTACAAATAAAATATATTTGATTGCGGTTATACTTTCCTTTTATAATAAAATATTTTATCGTTAAAATCTACATAAACGAGGTTAACATTAATTAAATTGCTTATATGGGGGGGAAAAATAAATGGAAATGCAAATTTCCACACTGGAGCAGCCCTATAAAATAATTTCAATAATCCTTTCAACTACAAAGGCGGATTTTTATATTCAATAGAAACCTTTTAATTAGTGATTGAATTGAATATAAAAATATACAAGAATTATTTTTGTGTAGGATAGCTTACTTATAAAAATTTTAAAATAACATTCATCTTCACATCCGTCCCATCTAATTTCTTCCTCTAATAAATTGTGTTAGCTTTTTAAAAGAATTTTACTTTAATGTGAAAACCTATGCAAATAATGAGGTTAATTTACTTGCTTTTAACTTTGTTGTTTTTATTGATTCAAATATAATTGAATTAATAACAAATATCCTATGTATAAATATCATCTTAGTTAAGAGAATCGAAATATTATGCATTAAACATTTCCATAATTAAGCGGAAATGGTAAAATATAGATTACAGAGTCATCGGATGGAATGGTGGGAATATTACAACAAATTCCACTTTTACCAGTCATAACTATACCATATATTAATTTTACGTCGTTCGATTCATATTTTACATTAATCGATAATGAACAATAATGAAGTGTTTTGTGGCTAATAAAAATACGAAGTAGATTTTATATCTTGTAACTGATATCTTATATCCGGTACATTTTATAAACCTTAATGATTATAGTGATAATTTATAATAAACAGCTAGATTATATCTGCGTGACTTTATCAATATCATCATCAATTTATATTTATCACGAGTTCACACTTAATTTTTTCTCTCACATTAACCAACACCAAAGAAGGAATTTATATATTTTTATCATCATTAAGAATAATAAGGCGAAAATTTATTACTTAGATGTATTTTAAACAAAAAATTTATTTTAATTAAAAATTTGAAAGTAGAAACATATTTTCGCAACTAAAATTTTTATTAAATAATTTATTTAGTACAGATATTAAATTTTAAATTGCAATTGACGAAGCGTGGGCTTGGAGGGTTGGTTTGACATTGAAAGTGGGTTGAGTTTCCATGGAAACAACCGTGAAAAGCGTAGGTCTAGGCCACCCCTTCATATACCCACGCAGTTTTCCCGACGACCAACCCTAGCTCGTTCGGTAGGTGTAGAATTTTCCAGCTTTTTTTTACTATTTTCATCATATAAGCTACATTACATATTTGCCCATTCAAATAATATTGTTTAGTTTACTCTTTAATTCAACATTAACACATTCAATATTACAACTAACTCACTTTATTAAACTTAAATTATTCATATCGTTATGATTTATATCACTTGTAATGATGATAGTGGCATACAAGAATGTTACGTGTCAAACTCTTTGATTAAAATGAATTTATTTTAATGTCACAGATTTATAAATATGATCAGATAGGGGTGCCCGTATTAATTGATTCATTCTGTTTTTTTTTAATTTCTAATTATTATAATATTTTTCTTGGGAACTCAAACATTGCATTAATAATAATATAAAATAGTTGATTTTTTTTAATTTTTGTATTTATTACTTTCATTTACAAAGTAAATTAAAGTATAGTAATCGCGACAATTTTCAAAATCGAGATTTTTGCGGAAATATCCGTTTTCGACCTCCCTCATTCAAAAAAAGTTGATTTC
>JARJDX010067298.1:0-14620 GCA_030264735.1 Gymnusa sp. GC000175 | reverse complement strand
ATTTATTTCTTAATAACATACTGAAACATGAAAACAATCCAATGTGTCATTTAATGTCTAAAAATAATTAATTGAATAAATTCCAATTTTGGATATTTTAATCTCATATTTAATTGAAATTTTCCGAGTTTCCAGCGAGTTAAATTTAATACAATTTTAATTAATTGTATAAAATTTATTGCCTAATAACATATAAAAACATGCAAATTTTCCAATAAGTCATTTAATGTCTAAAAATGTTTGTTTGAAAAATTTCCATTTTTGGATATTTTGATCTCAAATTTAATTAATATTTTTCGAGTTTTCAGCGGACAAAATTTAACACAACTTTCATCAATTGTATAAAATTTATTGCTTAACAACATACTAAAACATGAAAATTTTCTAATGTGTCATTTATTGTTTAAAAATGTTTGTTCGAAAAATTTCCATTTTTGGACATTTTGATCTCAAATTTAATTAATATTTTCCTTGTTTCCAGCGTGTCAAATTTATTAAAAATTTTATCAAAAATGAAAAATCTATTGCTTAATAACATACTAAAACATGAAAATTTTTCAATGTGTCATTTAATGTCTAAAAATGTTTGTTTGAAATATTTCCATTTTTGGATATTTTTGATCTCATATTTAATTGATATTTTCCGAGTTTCCAGCAGGTCAAATTTAATAAAAATTGTATCAAAAATAACAAACATACTAAAACATGAACATTTTTCAATGTGTCATTTAATTTTTAAAAATGTTTGTTTAAAAAATTTCCATTTTGGGACATTTTAATCTCAAATTTAACTGATATTTTCGGAGATTTCAGGGTGTCAAATTTAATGCAACATATATTAAATGTATAAAATTTATTGCTTATTAACATACCAATACATAAAAATTTTTCAATGTGTCATTTTTTAATGTCTAAAAATGTTAAATTTCCATTTTTGGATATTTTGATCTCAAATTTAATTGATATTTTCCAATACGTTTGCGGCACCAATAGGTAAAATAGATTTTTAAAGTAGAAGCGAATTAAATAAAATTTTAAATACCTTCAACCAATAGAAATAAACTATTTATTAAAATTATTTTAAAACCTTTAGTCCACCAATAGATAAAATACATTTTTAAAATAGAGGTGAATTAAATAAAACTTAAAATATTCAACCAATAGAAATAACTATTTTTTTTTATTTCTTTAAAACTTTTAGCACCAATAGGTAAAATACATATTTAAAATAGAGGCGAATTAAATAAAGTTTAAAATATCTTCAACCAATAGAAATAAACTATTTATTAAAATTTTCTCTAAAACCTTTAGAACCAATAGGTAAAATACATTTTTAAAATAGAAGTAAATTAAAAAAAAATTAAAATATCTTTACCAATGGAAATAAACTATTTATTAAAATTTCTTTAAAACGTTTAGTTCACGACTGTCCAAACCAATTGCCGCGAGAGCCACGTGAATATGTGACTTAAAAAATCTCATTATGACTTTAGCAGCATTTTATTTTATTTTCTACGGTAAATTTTAGATACATCAATAGAAAACAAACGTGGCTAAATTATACACAATTGGACAATTATTTCATGCAACTTTTAATAGGAATGATGGAACTGTGTTTTTTTTTCCTGAAGAATTTCTTTAATGTTGGGATCAAAATCCTGGTTTAGCAAATATGCATTTCGCATTTTTTTTCAATTTCGTTATATATTTTAATGTCAAACGGATTCGCGCGAAAAAATCAATATTTTTCAAAATACCTTCGCGGGCCGGATAAAATCACTTTCCGGACCGAATTTAGCCCGCGAGCCGTAGTTTGGACATCTCTGCTCTAGTGCGTGCCACTCGGTGGCACGCGTGTCTCAAGTTGCCGACTGCTGGTTTAAGCCATGTAATTTTTAAATTTTTTACAATTTGATTGGGAAATAATTAAATTATGATATTTTAAAAGTAACTATTGGAAAAAATGTAGTAAAAAATATGGTGTTTTTTTCGAAATTATTTGCAAAATCTTCAAAACACATTTGTTAAAAAAATTGAAACTTGTACATTCTCACGTAGATAGCTTATAAAAAAACTGTAAAATTTTGAAAAAAAAAATGCGCCTCTGTTTTTGAGATATGGAACATCAAACTCAAGGGTTAGAACTTTTTACTTCGACAGTAATATTCTCAAAATTATTAATTTCATATTTATCACAATTTAACGCACATTAAATTAAGTTTAAAAAATAATAAATACCAATCATATTTATTAAGTAATAACGATAAAATATACGTTTGGAGATTCAACGAAATAAAAAATAATCTTTTAATGAGTGCACTGCATCATCGTTTATGGCGTTTAATCGATAGTTTAGCAGCATGCAAATATTTTGACGATTGATGATGACAAGTTTGGAGTAACAACAGCTGGTGCTTATGTAATGACACGAGCCAGATTCGGCTGCGATTAGAAAGTAATTATGGTATGGATGCAAAGAAGTTTGTGCACGCTATAAATTATGAAAATTTGCACTCGTGCTGATTTTAAGCTGCGTAATATATAAATCATAGATTTAGATTAGCTAAAAGGGATTAGTTAATTGACGTTAAGTTTATGAAGAAAAATTGGAGCTTGTTTTAGTTTTAGTTCGTCAATTATTGCCCCACTTGTGATATCATAAATAAATATAAGCAAGCGCGTGATTTGGTTTTTAAATTAGGATAAAATAAGACTGGTTTTTTGTTTAAATAAAGACTCATTGTTGCTTAACATGTTTACAATACAATATTTAAATTTGTTTTAATTCCATTCGTATTGTTCGCAATGATATCTCCCCTGTAAATTATTCATATTTGTTACCATATAAAAGGCATATACAAAGGATATAAATTATTATTTGAAAAATTGCCACGAGGAAAGAAAAATTGGTTGAAACTTTCAATTCGAAAAACGAAAAATGTTGGTTTTACTCTAATTTATTACTTAAATAAGCTTTAGTGAAATTAGCTATAAATAAATGTATTATGTGGGTATAAATTTAAAAAAAATTCAATCAAATAATGCGAATGAAACGATATAAAATTATACAATTACGCTATCCAGCCCACTCAAACTTTCATTTGTAATAAGAAATTAAAATATGCAACTTTTCAATTTAATTAACTCATAAATATGTTCCATTTCATCATAATAAAATATTTTTCCTAGCCAACTGAGAGACTTATATTGATATATAAGGCAGCGCAATAAATTGCTGGATTATATTTATTCGCTTGCTAACTAACCGATCAAATGTGCTTTTAATGATATATTCATAATTATTGTGTTTATAAAAGGAAATTGTATGTACATCCTACACACATATGGGATCATTTTTTGGCCCAATAAACTCGAGACTTATTCACTTTCTTAAACAAATAACTATTTGCATATACCTGGCGCCAATTTGATAGCGCAAAGAATTATTTGTGTTATGTAAGTTATGTCTGTAATAATTAATTCTTTAATAATACCCTTACAATAAATTTTATACATACTAATACTCATTTTAATGTATGTTATAAAATAAAGACAGGAAATCGTTTCCAACTAAAAAAAACCTACTTTTTACCACCAATTAATTTACGAATGTCATTTTCTTCCGAGCGGCAGTTCTTGGAATAAAAATAAAAATTCCAATATTCGTAAGTGAAGCTTCCTATGAAAATGCTATTTCTTCGTGGCTTTTACAACTTCGATTTCTTGTTAGATTCGACTAGACTGGTATTGTTTTTTTATAAAATAATATTGTGTTGCAATCTCCACACAAATCTTAGCAAAAAATTATAACTTACATAAATTATAGGTTGAAAATTATAGGAAATAAATTGGAAATCCAAGACTAATGTTGAAGTGGTAATACAATCTTCTCGCAAGGTTATTACATTTAAATTATTTCCCAAAAATAATAAGTGATGTGTTTATATAACATCAAATCAAGGACAGAATTATAATACTATACGTTATTATGCCAACAATTGATTTATTGGAAAAAAAGGTGACCATTGTTATTACATCGTTCTATAATTTTTGTAAATATAAATATTTTAATTCATTTTTATGCTACCTGATAATTATACCCAAAATGCAAACGCAAAACGCAACTGATAAGCCAAGTATTGACAAAGTATGTATTAACAACAGTATATATTAAAAATAATGATAAATTTTTGTTATGCAGTAATTTGTGTTTAGGAACGATCAAGGTATCGGAAAAACCTTATTGAGCCTATATAATTCCTGACCCAAAAATCCTACGATTAACAAAGAGAAAAGTTGAAGATGCAATTAGAGGAAAAAAGAAATCGTGGTTGGGAATCATTAGAACATGAACAATCTAGAGCAGTGTTTCTCAAACTGCGGTACATGTACCACTAGTGGTACATTAGTCCAGTCTTAGTGGTACATAAAATATTAAGTAACTTAAAAAATTTCAACCAACCATTTTTCCTATTTTTATTTTTTTGTAAAAACTTTCTTAATTTTAGTTTTAATTTAAACAATTTTCATTTAAAATTTGATTATTTTGGTCAAATTTGAACTATTTTCGTCTTTACTTTAATGATTATTGTTAAAATCATGTCAAATTTGAGCAAATTTTATCAAAATTTAAATGTTTTTGGTTTAAATTACGATAATTTTAGTCATTTAAACCTTTTTTCATTAAAATTTAGATGAATTTGGATAAAATTATGTAAAACTTTAGTAATTGATGTCAATTTTGCTTAAAAAAAATTAGTCAAAAACACCAAAAAAATTAGATGAAATTTGCTTGAATTTGACGTAATTTTAACCAAAATAACCAAATATTGTCGAAAATCATTCCCTATTTCACCAAAATNTTTAAATTTGACTGAAATTATCTAATTTTAACCAAAATCATCTTAATTTAGATGAAAATGGCATAAACTTGACATGATATTAACCAAAATCATAAAAAGTTGAAAAAAATCGTTTAAATTTGACCAAAAATCATTAAAAATTTAAATAAAAACGTTCGAATTAAGACCAAAATCATACTTTTGTGACCAAAATCAACAGTTTTCAAAATTATCATAATTGTAAGCAAAAACAACAAAATTTGATATCAATTGCACAAATTTTACCCAAAATTTTAATGAAAAACGTATAAATTTGACTAAAATTATTATAACTTTAACCAATATCATCTACTTTCTAATGAAATTGTTTGAATTTGTCGTGATTTTAACTAAAATGTTAAAATTTGATCAAAAACGTCAAAATTTAATATCAATTCCTCAAATTTAATTAATTATTAGAATCTTTACAATAAATACTGTATCCCTTGTGAGGATATTTCCGTTTTCTTCATTACCACGTAGGTGGTACATTTTCTATTTTATTTTTTTCATGTGGTACAACATTTAAAAAGTTTGAGAACCCCTGATCTAAAGCTTCAAAAAACTTCTAGGAACTGTAAAAAAAAGAGGATTCGACAATATAATCGCTTATCTGAAATAAAGGAAAGCGACATACGCCAGAAGCATGGACCATAAAAGAAGCAGATAAACGGCGAATAGATTCTTTCGAAATGTGGACATACCGGAGAATGCTACGAATACTGTGGACAGTACTCAGAACTAACGAGTCCATACAACGAGAGTTACTGGTAAAGACGCGGTTATGTACAAAAATAGGCCAATCATTTCTACGCTAATTTGGCCAAATCGTCAGAAGAGAAAACTCCATCGAATGACTGACGATAGAAGGGAAGGTAAACAGCTGTCGACTAAGAGGAAGATCCCCAAAAGGACGGATGGAATAAACAAATGAACTAATCGGCGAAAGCATAAATAAAGCGGCCCGTATAGCGCAAAATAAAGGAAGATGGACCGACGCCATCATAACGTTATAAATCTTCGCTGAGGTAAAGTACAGAAGAGAGAGAGAGAGAGAGAGAGAGAGAGAGAGAAAGAGAGAGAGAGAGAGAGAGAGAGAGAGAGAAAGAGAAAGAGAGAGAAACAGAGAGAGAGAGAGAAAAAAAGAAAGAAAGAGAAAGAGAGAGAGAGAGAGAGAAATCGGAGGAACGAATTCGATTAAAAGAAGAGCTGGGTACACTTTATAAATGAGACTTATATTATGTTTAGTTATTTTAAGAGCAATATTCCTTTTATTTTTTTTTTACAAAAATTGTCAAGTTTTTAAGAAATGTGTTGTATTGCATTAGCTCTATAAAACGAGGCGATTAGTTGAGGAATTTTTTCAATTCCAGATAAAATTCCGATGATGCAAATGATTAAGCTTCTAAACGATAATAACATCAATCTTGTGACAAGGTGTTAAGTAAAGCTCCCATGCGAATGGCAAAGATCGACGTTTGCAGCAACTCCTAAAAAAACATCCAACAATAAGGTACACATTCTAAAGAGCTTCTTACGCATAATTCATACTCGGACAATAGTGTAAGATAGACCTGGACGACATGCAATTTGGCTTCAGGAACACACAAAAATTATTTGGTTTTAAGAAAAAATCCGTGATCAGAGAATGGACGAATTTTTCTACTTTGTCGACTATAAAAAGGTATTGGTTTGAGCATAATCGATTAAATAAACTATTCGTCGAGGTGGGTTTAGATTGTAAAGATATCATCAGAGCAATCAAAAATCTGTACTATCGGCAGCAAGCAAAGGTGAGAATCGGAGATTCGCGCAAAAAATTGAAATACAGAGAATGGACTGTTAGGGCTGTATTCTTATGTCGACAAAATTTTCAACATTTTCCTCGATAAACCGGCATAAAAAATAATGAGGTGCGCATCAACATAATTGGGTTCGCAGATAATAAAATCTTCTTGACCGAAAACATAGAAGACTTACTGTTGCTCCCAAAAAGAATCAATAAAATCGAAAACCATATTGGCCTAAATATCAACATAATAAAAACAAATTTCAAGGTGTTTAGTCGGCAGGTGCTTTTATGCATCTTAGTGGCACACAAATTGAGGGGCTTAATAAATTCAAATAACTAGAAAGATATATATCAGCACATTTTGATGTCGACATGGTAATGAAATATTAAATCGAGACTACTCACACAAAATTCTACAAAATAAGACTCTTCTTTTGCAACGATAATCTTAATCTCAAATTTAGACGACAAAGAACAATTAAATGTTACATATGGTCCGTACTTTTATCCGGGATGGCCACTCAGAATATGCACAATGAACCATTACAAGCATTTGAGACTGGAGTACACAGAAGGATGTTCCGAATTCCATTGGTGGAAAGTCATAAACAAATACGTGTTACAAAGCGAAAATACAAAAGTGTTGCTGACAAACATAAAATGCAAAAAAGGTAGCTATCTTGGGCATCTGCTAAGAGAAGAAAAAATCACCTATTCCATCTCATAAATAGCAAAAATGAGGTCTGACGTGGTATCACCAGAAAATGAAAATGTTAAAAAACACCTGCAAATGGACTGGAATTAAGAGCGCAGAACAACTTTTTAGACTGGCGGAGATCGAAACGCATACGCCAACGTTATGGAGACACATGACACATGAAAGAGAAGTATAGAAACTCTTTCGCGTAGATTTTTCCAGGTGTTGGAGATTCATTGCTTTGTTATCATTTTTGACAATTTTTTATAATTTGGCTTTTTGTTGGGCCAAAAGAGGTAGAAATAATGGTACTGGCGCATTCTCTTTAGCTTATTAATTAGGTTTAATCAAATTTGACCCATGGCTGCTTACGAATCTTACGATGCTCAGAAATCTGCCGTTTCTGTAATTTTCTAAACGGTGTAAAACCTTAACTTAACGTGACTGTTAGTACTTTGTATTATATTTCAGGAAACATTCTAGTAGCAACAGGATTTAGGACTAAATTCCGATTTGAGGAGCAAACTTGGTGTTAGATCTTCCAGGAAGAGGTGGTCATTAGTTTGTACGCAGCCGGGTACGGCAGAGCATTTACCTCTTCTCGTCGTCTTTCTAGCCAAAGGAATTAAATCCAGGATCTAGATCCGACATATTATATGTGGTATTCAGGTATGGTGTTTAACAAGTTTAGTTTGAAAATTCAGAAACTTATGTTAGTAAAAATGATGATTTTTTTGAAATTACGAAGACGTTTAAGTCAAAATCCCGTCAATCAAAATCCCTAAAGGTTAAAATCCCGACAATCAAAATCCCATCAAATAAATAAAAGAAATTTGGAGTTCAACGCATCTAATAAAATGTGAAAATTTAGAGTCTTATTCGTGACGATTTAAACGTACATCGAAAGAATATAATTAACGAGAAAATATGTTAGCAGTAAAAAACCGTGAAAATTTGTACTTAGGGGTAAAGCCCATAATCTTTTACCTTAATATTTTATCTTTAAATTGTTCTTTTAACATATGGCTTTTTTGACGATTTTTTATTTAGAGTATATTATACCTCCAATTTACTTGTCGGCATTTTGATTGCCGGGATTTTGTCCTGTCGGAATTTTGATATGTCGCGATTCTAAACTATCGGGATTTCAACTTATCTGGATTTTGATTGTCGGGATTTAAACTTTTCTGGATTTTAATTGTCGGGATTATAACTTTTCTGGATTTTGATTTTCGAGATTTTAACCGTCAACCATCTGAAAAAAGTTGATTCTTGGGATAATGTTTATATAAAAAATCTTATGATACAAAAGTACTATCTCAATACAAAAATTACCATTTCGATAAATAAGTTTTTGACCAATTTGTCATTCTATAAAATTTAAGGTTTCATTTTTTATTACAAGAAAATATTACAACTCAAATGGGAATTGAGTAATGAAAAAATCTAAACATTTTTATTGATCCAACTCACGTTGAATTGAAAGAAACAAATTATTATCACACATCCAAAAGGTTTCAAAAACGACGTACTAATATTTATTTTTTGCCAGATATTGATTTCTTTTTAGAATGTTCTTTTTAATGTCATAATCATACATTTATACATCTATACTGGGATGAAGTTACGCGCGTGTTTATTACAAAGAAATGAAAATTAAAACAGTTCGAAAGAAAAACATAATAAAAGAAAATGAGAAGCAAAAACCTTAACTAATTAAGACAGGAAAAAGACAAAAGGATAGTAAAGAACAAAAAATTTAACCGACTGGAAAGATCTGGCGACGACGGCCGCCAAAGAAAACTTTAAGTAGAAACCCAAAAAAAAAATATTACGTATGTATAATAAAGGCACGTACATAGAGTTCGTAATTATGTGTTTACAGAAACTAATTCACTTTAAGTGAACGTTACGCAAACTTATAAATGTTATTTTTAGTATTGCCAAGCCAAACAATTTACTCAAAGATTGCAAGAACAATAAAAACACAAGGACAAAGTGCGCTTAATTAATCTTTTCATTGTTAATTAATCCACATACGCAAACAACCGTAAAAGTGCTTAAAAATAAATGTTTTAAATTTATTTTATCTTGAAAAGTTTTTAAAGGTAATTGTAAAGTTTGGAAGGTAATGGTAGCAGCGCGATATGAAATTTTGGCGCTCCCAATAGGTTGTGCACATAAATTTGAAATTTTAAGGCAATCGCGATTTGGAAAGTTAGTGGTTGATTCCCCTTGGGAGAAACTAAGGGTCTATGAGCTAACATCTGCTAAAACATCCCTTCCGGTGATGCACATACCGTTCCCTATTATCTCCTACATAAAGGTGAATAAATTACCAATACCCATTTATTCCGATACAAAAATTTTAAACAAAACATCATTATATACTATATAGGGTACTCAATGTGACTTTGGGATGTCTATATCCCTAAAAATTTATTGAAATGGGTACATTTAAAATTTTTTTTTCGGAAAATACGTACTAGCTTTGTAGCATACTCATCAATAGTAGGAACATGGTTTTAGTTACTTTGGTTACATATCGGTCAAAAGGAGTGGATGTCACTATTGAAATTATTGCCAACACACATTTCAACAAAATGAAGTTGCAGTAACATACTGCCAATCTGATAATTAATAAAATATAGTTATGTTTCTATTAAATTTAACGGGTTTCAAATTCGTAAATGAAAGTCGTGTGAGTTGTGTACGATTTGAAAACTCAATATTATTAATAAAATTTCTTTAAATCTAGATGCATGATGCGGTGGATTGTACAATTGCCTTCAATATTTTGGTTTAAAGTCGGTCAAATAATTTCGGAGTTATGAGCAGAAAAATAAAAAAAAATTCACACATTTTTGAATTCGTTCATTCTTACATATTTTAGAAAGTAAAGTATTCTGGTGATAATATTTCGAAATTTTGAACCTTAATTTTCACAAATTTATCTTCAAGGTTGAAAATTCTATTGAAACGCAACTACAACATTTGGGTTATTTGTTTTTATTTATATATATATTATTTTTAAGCTAAACAAATTGATTTTTGGAGTACCAAAGACGTAAAGAAAATGAAACATGTTGGCAGCAATGTTGTTATTGCACATAAAGTCATAGACCTTTATACTTTGTATGCATCGTACATCCTCATTTCATTTACGATATAAACAAGCAAAAATAAAAGGAGCACAATTATCATACTTATAGAATGTAATTAAATTACACAACACAAATTTATGCAGACATTAAACTATATATTTCACTTTATCCTCTAATAAAGTTTAAATTTTAAGATCGCAAGTTTTACAACTCGACACATTACAAAACCCAATTTATCGAATCAATGAAAACTGGTACGTTGAAAATATAATGAGTATCAAATCAGCCAACTCTTGATTATTATTTAATCGACAATAAAAAAAGCTACACGCTGCGCAGTTACAACACTTTTTCTTTTTAACTATAAAAAATTATAGGCATGTTTCTTTTATTGTCTACTAATTTATCAAGTTTAAATATTTATTACGAATGTAACCTTTGATCTACACACGTATAGCATTATAAATGGATGGAGGATTGCTAGTGATTAAAAAAAAATTAAATCCAACTTCTTAAGTTTCAAGGAAGCTTCTTACCACTAATAGTAATCAGTTATATATAAATTAATTTGTACCTGGTTTTGAAAGCTGTAGTTAGTTAACGATATGAATAAATTGACATGTGACATTGTTAATAACAATATTACGTGTAAATTTATTCCTATCGTTAACTAACTATACGCTTTATAGAACCGTTCCTTGGTTCATTAAAAATTTCTATAAAATATTTAGTTGTTTTTATACAACCTAACGTAACCCTTAACACGAATTTTCAAAAAATTCCGCTCTACAAAAACAGAGACATTGAAATCTGCAAGGCATTGTTCTCCAGCGGTAAATTGGAATTAATCCCGGTATTGCAAACATTTCGACGTTAAGAGGAAAAATTATTGGCATTTAAAAAAAAATTCATTTTTAGGTGCCTTACATCTAGGCGACATTTCCGCTTACTACTAATGAGTTTTAAGCAAGTCTGTGAAGTAAGGGGCTTGAGTGCTAGACGCTAGACTTAAGTTTAACGTAGGTTCCGACACACTTAATTTGAAAAACTTACTCGTTTTATTCCTAGAAAAAGAAAAAATAAATAATTGTAAAACAACGTTTACATGGCAAATTATAGAAGTCTTCAATTGGTAGCTAAATATATGACACGAATAAAAGCAATAAAACATAATAAGGAAAAGTTAAATGAAACTTTAAACTTCATCGTAGGTGGACAAAGCTCAGTCAAGTCTGAGATTATGATATCATGAACGAAACGTACTGTGTAATTATTTATAACATGAATAAGTAATAAATTTGTTTTAAATGTAATTTAAACAAATCACTTATTTGTTAAAAATTTTTAGCTCTAAATAAATATCTTATTACTTTTCTAAAAATGGAAAGTATAGTAATCGTGCAAAAAAAAATTTCATCCAGAGGTTCTGCAAAACAAGAATTACCGTTTTTTGCACGATGTTTGTGTGTATGGGTCCACAAAAATGTAATTAAATTAAAGTAAAAAATCCTATATTTTTTAAGTTGCGGAATTACAATTTTTTAAGTATTAAAAGTATTTTATTAAATCATTTCTCTTAGGGTTGAATTGTAGCTCGTTGGCTGTAGGACTAAGATAAAGACTGATCAAGGCTTCAAATACCATGTCAGCAAAACTTTTTTTGAGCATGTTATGTAATAACTCTTACCCCTCCAGTTTATTTTTTTTACAACAAAAATGTGTGTGAAGCACGTGGTAAATTTTTATGCAAATAAGCATTTAAAATTTAAAACTATCAATTTATCACCCTCTCCATTGATTAAATAATATCATCTAAACACCTTATAAATAATTATAGTAATCCTAGACTAAACTCAAACATATTCTTGATAAGTTGCTGTTTACCATAGTAACGACTGCTGTGATAAATTCACTCGTAACTTCCCCATTTGCAATGTCCTTCTCTTAATGGGCCAAATGATATGAAATGTATTTGGGACATCTCCCTGACAAGCACCACATTATTGTACCAAGAATTCATATCTAGGATTTATCATTGAAACTCTGAGAAATTATAAATTGACAATAAATTTAAAAGCATATTGCAGACAAGATTAAATATTATGAATTTGTCACCGAGCCATTTCTAATAAATTAACCCCAATTACATTATATTTATACCAATTGAACTTGGTCATATGCATCCCTTCAACAAATCACTAAATAACATTTTTAGCGATTTAATAAAAAAAGCTTGAATTTTTTTTTTGGGATCCCCTCATTCTTTTGCTCAAACATTTCAGTTCCGATTTAACCACATTAGGGTAGAGCAAGAAGGTTACTGAAATCATAGGCGTCGGCAGAATTTTATGCAGGAGGGGGCAAGACCCCGCACTTGGGCAGAATTTTATGTAAGACTATAAATTAGGAAATTTTTTTTAAGTTTTATTTACTACATGATAAGATCCAGGAGGGGACAAGTGCCACTTCTTGTCCTGCCTTGACGACGTCCATGAAATAAACTATAAAATTTAATTAAAACTACAAGAAAAATAAAAAATATGAATATATACAATAACCATAATAACCCAAAAACGTCGATATCTGTTGAAATCTTAAAAATAATGTTTGTATTAATTTTTTATTAACAGACAGAGGTAGGAGATGCTATTATGTTCTCAAAAGCAAGAAAAAAATCACTTTCGATTAAATTTGTTGCTATAAAAGTATAAAATTTTATTTGTTTATATATGGTTTTATTATAGTAAGCTATATAACCAACCACAATTTAGTATTAATTAAATGGTTAAAAAGTATAAAAATTATCGCTGTTTATAGACCGACGAAAATTTACTTATTTTTTAAAACAAATATCGCCGATATGGGATTTGAAACCTCATCAAAACGTATAGGTAGTTTTAAAATCGGTGGCTTTAACTACTACGCCATGCTTTTCAAGAATCCTTATTTTTACTAATTCTAAATTTAAAAAAAAAACATAATTTTGAAATTTTTTACAAATATTCTTTAATATTTTTAAAATAAAATATAAGTAAATTTTCATTTAAACATCTGCAGCTCATTTAATTTACTTTTAATGATCATAGGGCAAGTTTATTCTGAAAGATAATTCATTTTCAATGAAATTCTTCAAAAATTTTTCGCTCCAGTGTACAAAATTAAAAGTTATAAATGTTCAAATGGAAACAAATTTTTCGAATCTTTTTAAAAAAAATCGAATATTTTCATTTAAACATCAAATTGTTATTCATTTAAAGCTGAATATAATTTTCTTTAATAATATCAAAGAATATTCAAAAAAAAAACAAAAATTGGGGTTAAAATTATGAAAATTAACGCAAATTGCTATTATACGTTTAAAGACTAATTAGGTGTCTAAATTTAAGGGCTGTAAATAGGAAATTTTAATTATTTAAAGCAGAATGTACTGTTTTTTAATAATATAAAAAAATACTAGAAGAAAAACCAAATTTGGCGTCAAAATTTTGAAAATATCGCAAGTTGCTTCGTTACGTTCATTTTATAAAATGTTAATGTTTGCCACTGATTAAGTGGCTAAATTTAAGGGTTGCAAATTTTATTTATTTATTTGAAGCAGAATTAACTGTTCTTTAATAATTAAAAGAGAAATCTTAAAAAAAAACAATATTGGCATTAAAATTTTAAAAATTAATGCAAGTTGCTTTTTTAGATTTATTTTTTTAAATCAAAATTTAAATCTGAATAAGTAGCTAAATTTAGGGGTCGCAAACTGGGAATGTTGTTTATCTGAAGCAGAATTTACTGTTCTTTAATAATATGAAAGAATTCTTGAAGAGAAACCAAAATTGACGACAAAATTTTCAAATTACCGCAATTTGCTTTTTTACGTTCATTTTATAAATGTCAATGTTTACAGCCTGATTAATTAAGTAACTAAATTAGGGGGTTATAAATTGAAAAATTTCTGCATTTTAAGTGAAATTTACTGTTTTTTAATACTATAAAAGAATATTTAAAGAAAAATCAAAATTGCCGTCAAAATTTTGAAAATTTCGCAAGTTGCTTTTTTACGTTCATTTTATAAAAATCGATGTTTAAAGCCTGAATAAGTGGCTAAATTTAAGAATTGCAAATTGAAAATTTTAATTATTTTAAGCAGAATTTT
>JARJDX010067280.1:0-10372 GCA_030264735.1 Gymnusa sp. GC000175 | reverse complement strand
GTCTATAATCAAAGGAGACACTCTCAAGTGTTTTCTTCAGGACTCGAGACTGGATATATGCTTCAATGTTGCTAGTGATTCCAAGCTCTTTCAAGTATTTCTTGTGGTATGAAGTTACAACAACATCCCAGGTAATAACATAAGGAGTTATTTTTGATTTGCATTTGTATATTTGAGATAATTCGTTTGCAAGTATATTGGTCTATACTAGAAGTTATAACTATATTTGAACAACAAAAATTTATTGGTCCAACTAAATGCTAGGGAACATGGATTAATGCTCTTAATGAACAAAATAATATCACAATTAAATTTAGTTATTAGATTAATTGTTTGTCCTATTTGATCCTAAGGATAAATACAATCTGAACATTTAAGATGCAAATATCATTCAATATTGTAAACTCTAATGGAAGACAATGATATTGCAGCAAGAATATAAACAGCATTTAAAAAAATGGCATTAAATGAGTTAAATATATTAAATTTACAATTAACTAAAATTCATTATTTCATTCATATCATATAAATGAAAGTGGATTATATTAATTATAAATGAAATAAAGATTTCAGATACATTTAAATTCTCCTTTTTAAAAGGGGATATTTTGAAAGATGATTGGTTTTTAACTGGTAAATAACGTCTTTTTTATAATCCCCTGATGAGTTTCATGGATAGCTTGAAAAATTGTTGCTGTTGCAGCAATATAGAAGACTTCTCGAATCAAAATGATTCGATGAATTCAAACGATCCAGCTAAGTCTAATACTTCAGCTGAATCTCAAGGAAATATAAACTCTAATCAAACTAACGGTAATAACTCAAATAATCACCAAGAAACGACAAATCATGATACTAATACACGAAATCAATCAGCTAAAAACAATTCACAGAATAATTCAAACTCTTCTAAAACCAATGAAAGATCCGATAATAGCACCGTAAATCGAACTGATAGGCAAGGATCAAATAATCAAACAAACTCAATTGGTCAAAACAAAAATGGTATGAATCATTCAAGCCAAGACAGACCAAGAAATGGTAGTGCTGGAAATAGCCAGCCTTCTGGAATCAATAATCAATCTATTAGTAGTAATACACCGGGGAGTCAAGCATATAATAATGGGAATGGCAATAATGATAATGGCGATGGTGGTAATAATCAAGGAAATGATAACCAGGGAAGCGGAGGTAATTCTGGTAACAGAGAATAATTAAATTATTATTTCAATTGGAATTTATATTATTAAACTTTTTTAAATTGAAGAAATAATTTATTTATGCATTAATATATATTTTTCATTTTGTTGTTTCCTGGGTCATTTTAGATTCAGGTACTCCTTGCTCTGCCATACACAACCTTCTTACTGCCTCCGATACCTCTCTTTCGAGTTTTTAAAGTAAAGAACTTTTATTTTAGATTATTCATTATATGATCAATTCTATAATGTGATAGAAGAGATGCGAATGATTTGTTAGCTGGTAAAACCAGAAATAATAAAATTTCAAAAACATCAATTTAAATGAACTTGTAGACTAATAGTTTATGCAAATCAAAGCCCAGTAAAAATGCCTTGGCCATGCAGAGCCACTAAAAACAAATAAGTTTAATAATATGAGATTGATTCTGTTATTTACTTATATCAATAATTAAGACACATTAATCTCCTCTTTCTTATACTTCTAATATATTCTCCTAATTGTTCAATTTAGAAGAGTATATTAGTATAATATCAGACAATATTCATCATCAAGTTAGATGCTTCGAATCACGTTTATCGTTACTTCAACTGCAATATTCATGAATTAATTTAGACAATCAAATAAGTCTGATAATAGGAGATTGATTCTGTTATTTACTATTTATTATTAAGTTAAGCACTTTCGCTTCCTCTTTCTTATACTTCTATTATATTCTCATACATATCTCATTTAGAAAAACAGTGCAAATCGAAAATGAAAGAAAATAGAATTAGGATAGAAATATTTTGGAATGTGTCGTTATTTGAATGCGCACTATAAAAATATTAAATTTCAAGAGAGCTAAAAATACCGTAAATGAAACGAGAAAGTTTATTTTAGAATGCAATTAGATATTTTGCAAGACTTGCTGAGATAATATGGAAGCAAGTAAACAATAGCAAGATATAAAATACAGATAGAATGCCCTATTCCGTTATCAACATCAAAATTGGTTAAAATAAATGATTTGTTCAAGAAAGTCAATACATTGAATAAAATCAAGATAAAAAGTAGATTCCTGCTCGAAAAACGGATCAAATTGAATTCACCTTTGAATTTAGAACCGAAATATTCTAAAATAGAGCCATGCGTTGTGTGTAAAATGAAAATCAGCATGCAAAAGTTTAAATTGTGGCATCTTCTACTTGGAACTGAATATATAAAGGTGCTAATAAAAATTAAAAAAGCTATCATGTTATATTTAAGACAAGTTATACCCTTATTATCCTGTTTATAGGCCCGAGAAATAGCAGCAGCCATTAGAAACAATCCAAGTTCTGCTATGATAAAAAGTATACCTTCAATATTAGCATTAATTAAATTCTCACGCTCGGTGTTAAAAATCAAATCTCTCATTCCGAAGCAATATAAGCCTATTTCATGGAGTATACAAAGTGTACAGCCTATATAGAAATCATAAGAAGTATGAATAAACAATGAAAAAATATTCAAAATTGCTAGGAGGTAAAAAAAATTAAGGTGCTTTCCGAACTCAGCTTCATTGACATCCAAGCTAAGTGCATGCTTGGAAATAGATCTTAAAGCTCCCAGAATTAGTGATAAAATAATATTTTTAAATTTTCTTGGACTTTTGGCAAACGTAGAGAAAAATCCACCGTTATAAACAAAAGAACCAACTCCTATATCCATTAATTTAAGACCATCACTCATGCTTTTTCCTAATTTGTGCCTTTGATCATGATAAAATGGAAAGTCAGAAGCAAAAACTGCGATGGAAACGCAGGAAATTATGATAAATCGAGATTTATCAACGGTATCACCTTTCTGCTCTGTAATGTTTTTGCTTCTATTGAATGGCAAGAGAAGAGCAAGTAGAAAAACTGCATAAAGCGACAAAACCCGCTTCATAAAAACAATTGCTAAATATTGAGGTAATATACATACTATGAATTCAAATATAGGATTTTGAGGGAACAATCTGGCATACACAATGCTAGAAATATTTAAAATTCCAGTAATTGCGAATAGTTCAAGAATTCTTAAGTTTCCCATGGGAAAAATTTTATACTCAAACAAATGAATGTGTCAATCCGATTCTTTTTGACTAATTTATCAGAGATTTTATAATCATTTTGACTTTTGATATTTAGAAGTTCTATTTTTTTGCGAATAAAAGCTTAATTTCTAGAAAATGAGGCGAAAATATATTAAGTAATGACAATATTTTGGAAATTTAGCTGAGTCACTAAGCATTATCTTTAATCATAGGAGATGTATTTACGACAATTATAAATGAAATAATATATTTATGCGTTTATATATATTTTCATTTTGTTGTTTCTTGAGTCATTTTAGATTCAGGTACTCCTTGTTCTGCCATACACAACCTCCTTACTGCCTCAGATACCTCTCCTTCGAGTTCATCTTCTTCAACGAGATTTCGTCTTTGTTCGAATGATACGCTTTCAAGAGTTTTCTTCAGTATCCGTGATTGGATGTATGCTTCAACATTTTTTGGCGTTCCTAATTCTCATATATGTCTCTTGCGATAAATTGTCACCACATCATCCCAATTCATTACGTAAGGAATTATTTTAGTTTTGCATTTGTATAAAAGACCCAGCTCATTTGCCAATTAATCGTATTTTCTCGTTGTAATTGTGTAAACCATTTATTTAAACATGAGTAGGAATAGTTTTAAGGCGAATAAATCCAAGACCATGTAAATCTACTTGCTCGTGATCAACACTTACATTTAGAAATCTTTCTGGAAGGTAGTTTAATCATACCATATAGGCTTCAATTCCTATCTCCTTATGATCATAATGTTTCTTATTCATAAGATTTAGATTCTTTCATGAGCAGCCACTCAGTGGATTTAACCGCCGCCAAGGTGAAGGTTGTATATTGAGCTCATGAAACTTTAATCAAGAGGTACACCGGGCCTTCCCGAGCTCGTGCATATATTTAAGGTATAGACATATTGCACCTATCCCAGATTTATCTATAAGGAAATCTATGAGCGGTGCAGACGCCTTCTTGGTGCACAATACAGCAGTCTTTTTTATATCTTATCTCATTTAGCCTTGTCGGGTAATTCCTTCTGCTGCCTGGAAGCAAATGATCGGCGAAATCTAATGAAGTTCAATTTTAACTTTTTAATATATCCCCCTATCCGTTTAGCTAGAATATAAAGTACCATAGTGGTAAGCAAAGTTTACTCAAACTTGTGGAAATTGTACTTCCGTTAGATTCTAACCTTAAAAATCATGAAACCAAGATTTTGTGTTCTAAATCTTAGTGGTCTTCATTAGGCGAAAGTATATTATAGAACGTCCTAATTGGATGCATTTCAATTAACTCAATAGGCTCCACAGAAAGGTTCTAACTTTATGATGAACTAATATTCGAATAGAAAAAGCAAAATTGAGTCAATTTACAAGTATTGGCGAGACCCAGCTGAGAATATCTATGTTGTGTGATATTTGAGCAGGCACAGTTATGAGAATTTAGGAAGATTCTAGTTAAAGCTGTTAATAAGAATTCCGGCGCCCATAAAGTTAAATTGATCTGCAAAACCCCACAGGAAAGTCGTAAGGGTCTCTCACGTTATCGTATTTAATCTCCTCGCCGAATCCTTTAATTCTTCAGCAAGATCATTTATATACCCAAATTTCGCACAATATCGAATGAGTAGTTTTCAGCCTAATTGTTTAATAAACAATCAAATCAATTTTTTTCAATTTAGCATTCCGCCAAGATATTTATTACAGGAATATAATTTACAGCTGCTTTATTTTTTCTATTGAAACAACATTTCACATTTAACTTGTAAATCAAATTTTTAATATTTTGATCATACATTCAGCTACTCTTTGGCATGCAAACCATTTTTCTTAATATGCGAAATTATCCTTCAAATCAAGCATTCATCTTCAAAGTGGGGTCATTGACTTCAAATATTTGATGTCTCAATTGAGGATTCCATTAATTATCTATTTCTTTTAATTTTTTCTATATAAAATTCCAATTCCTCAATCTTCTTTGCTTCAAGCCCAATTTTCCTGAAAAATCCTAGGATTTTATCTTTGTTGATTTGACCATTTTCAATTTTAGATATTTTTTTGCACTTAAAATCTCTATAAATATTAATTAAAGGCTTTACTTCATCTTCCCTTACAGTATCAAGCATATTCAATACCTTTTTAATGCCAACACCTTTGACTCCGATACAATAATCAGACCCCAGCAAATAACTCATTTTAATCAAATCCTTGGTTGTAAGACTCAGCTTCTCTTCGATATCTTTAATTTCAAATTTTAATATATCTTTGCTTTTTGAGAAAAAATTCTTATAGACGGTTGCGCCATACAGAATGAGATCGTTGTCTTCAGTTACAACACCGTCTACCAGGCCGCTGATGTAGAGGTATGCACATTGAGAATCAGACTCGAAAAGACTATCTATAAATTGAAGGTTGAATAAATTAAGGATTTCTTTGATTTTGCCTTGGATTATTTGGACATCAGATTTCAAAGAGAAATTTTCATTAATATAGCTTTTTTGTCTGTTTTCTGAATCACCAATAATTCTATTAGATAATTCATCAATTATGCTTTTGTTTTCTAGACTTTTTAATCTATACTTTTTGCTATTTTCGAGGAATTCGAATTTTTCATCACTCTCCAAAGGATCACTTCTTTCCAAAGATAAATCTTCGCTCAACAACTCTGATTTTTCATAATCGGCCGATTTTAACCCTTCTTCGGCTCGAAAATTTAAAGAATCGGATCTTTCATGATTTAATTCTTGTATTGGTTGGAAAATCTTTTCTATTAAATTGGATATATTTTTAGAGCCTGCGTCTGAAATATTCTGATGATATTTCTGTTCAAAAATATCAAGACGATCTGGATATAGCTTTAAATCACATGAAATAATATTTTGTTCAGTCATTTGGCTTTGGATTTCAAAGAAATCATCTAAATATTTCGTACTTTCTGGATTATCCTGTTTTGGCGCTTCTTTAGGCTCATCGATCTTCGAAGCTCCAATAATCGGTTCATCTTCTTTTATCAACTTTGTATAAATACTCCAATCGCTTTGAACTCTGCCTTTAGCATCATCATTGATTTCCTTCATTAATGAAAAAACAAGATTTCTTTTCTTAACATTTTCAATTTGACTTTCAGAGAAATTTCTAGCGTTTGAGTCATCATAGCCCATTGGAAGCTTCCTTTTCTCCCTCATTATCAGCAACTTCTTCAATTTCTGGGTTTTTGTCATGTTATAAAGAGATTCAGTGTTAAAAGATGATAAAGGACTTTTCTCCGTATAAAAATGCATTAGATTCTCATGAGTATCTACTGATTGATCCTCATCTTCAGTCAAGTCATTATTGCAATCAGATGGATTCTCTGAAGATTCCTGCTCTTCTGAGAATTCTCCCCAATTGTATTTATGCTCTTTTATTCTTTTAATTGCATCATCATCGATTTCATTTATGATTTCATCTTTCAAGCTGAGGATATGTTGGCAGCTTCTCATACTCTGACCGCACTTCCCACACTTCTTATTTGAAACTATTTCTCTTATCATATTCTGCATATGTTCATGTTCTCGCAGCTCCATTGTTCTTCTTTTCAGCTCTGGGATGCTTCCATCGAAAACAAAAATTGGATCGATCCCATTGTAAAGGAGTTTTAAGATTCTTTTCGCAGTTATATAATATGTTAGGGACTCTGGAGCGTTTTTGAGCTGATGGATCCAAATGCTTGTGTCTATTGCCAGTCTCTTATTGTTTGGTGGTTCTTTAATGCCGCATTGATCTAATATTTTCCATAAATTTTTAACACCCATGGGTAAAGTTTCAAAGTTTAAATATATTTTCACATTAGAATTATATTGTTAAGAATCATGGAAATAATGTAATCAGAATTCGTCGAAATTCGAGTATTTCTTTCAATGCGTTGTTCCAGCAACTACTCAAATATAATACTTTAAGCATAGGATAATAACATTAATTAGAAAAATATATGATATAGATTAGATTAAAAGAGGAGAGAGATCATTCTAATAGAAGTCGGAATAACTAATCAAGATCTACTACAGATACTAGAGGATGAAAATACGATTTATTTGCAAATGAGCTCCGTCTTTTATACAAATGCAAAACTAAAATAATTCCTTACGTAATGACTTGGGTTGGTGTGGTGGCAATTCACCACAAGAGACATATAAGAGAATTAGGAATACCAACAAATGTTGAAGCGTACATCCAATCACAGATACTGAAGAAAACTCTTGAAACCGTATCATTCGATCGAAGACGAAATCTCGTTGAAGAAGATGAACTCGAAGGAGAGGTACCGGAGACAGCAAGGAGGTTGTGTATGGCAGAACAAGGAGTACCCGAATCTAAAATGACTCAAGAAACAACAAAATGGAAAAATATATAAACGCATAAATAAATTATTTTATTTTGAATAGTTATTAAAGAATGAAAAATATATGATGCTTTAACATTTCTTTTAGAGCTGAAAGAAATACAAGTGAATTCTATTAAGGTAAATAATTTATTTAAGGGTTGTTTTTTGAATTCTTTTGTTTTTCAGCTCTAGGATTCGGGCTAGCTTCTTTGATCCTACTATTTCTTGCCTTTCTAATGAAATCAGAAGATATACTCTTGAGTTTCTTCTTCAATACTTCAGATCGAATGTATTCCTCTTTACTCCAAGACAGAACAAGTTCTTTAACAATTTTCTAGTTATAAACGGACAAATTATGATTTGATCTATAACTAATTTAATTCAGAAGTATTTACTTCACGCTCAACTTCTATCTTAAAGGATTCATCACTGAGATCATTTCAAAATCCTAAATAAATGAGTCATTTAATAGTTAATTTATAAATATCGTTCATTTATTTCTCTAGGTATAGTATATTCGAGTGATCTACCTCAACCCTTCTCGCCGCTTCCTCAAAATCATTCTTTTCTCCGATATTACGTCTTCAATCTAATGAATCGCTCATCTGTGGCACTCGGATTGAATTAAAGCTTCAGCATACAATGATACTTGAAAAGTCCAATAATTTTACTCACATTCCAGTTAGAAAAAATTTTCAGAATCTAAAAAATTTTTTGAATCAAGAAAAAAGTAAAAAAAAAAATTTTGTGATCGATCCATAAATATGGAGATTTTATCATTTTTACTGCTACTTCTTGTGCAAGCTTCAAATAGTTTGGAATTGGATCAGACAGAAATTCAAGCTATCTTAGAGCATACTCAAGATCTTGAGACCCGAAAATGTGGCGTTTGTCTTGATAATCTTTTTAATTCCATCGATGTAGCCGGCTGTCATTCATATCACGAAAAATTTTTGAAATGTAAGAATAGCCATATTTTCCATAAAGAGTGTTTTTTGAACTGGATCGCCCTAAACCCATCTTGTCCATATTGCCGCTGCAATTTAGAGGAGGATATTTGTTCATACTTTAATAATATAGTCCAATCCTTTGAAAACTTAAATGAAGAACAGAAAACTTTTTTCAAACGATTTATAGATTCATGTAATGTTGATGTATTTCATAATTTTATTGATTCATTAAGTGAGTGCTTACAAAAAGCTGGTGCAGTTAGTTTCAAAATAGATTCAAAAAATCCTGAATTGAATCAAATATTTAATTCCGAAGCTTATCATGTTCTGATTTCCCGCTTTATGCAGGATTCCAAAACACTATTTTACAGTGAGTTCATTTTTGACAATCCGTTTTGCGAAGCATTTATTGAACAGTTAAATCTTGAGTGTTTCTTAAATATTGTATCTTCAATATTGAACGATATGGAATCCTCTCCAGACATTAGACTAAAAAGATTTATACATTTGACCGATGAGATAGATAATCACGAGTACTTCGCCGCATTGAGAAATACTCCGATGTTTTATCAAATATACCAAATCTTTTCAGAAGAAGTTTATCTCGATAATTTAGAGTTTTATAATGGATTTTTGAAAAAATATTCTGCTTATCATTCTCTTAGTGATGAACAAATCTATCTAATTTTTGAAAATACATTTAAAAAAGGTTTACAATTTAATTATACAGAAGAAGATCATCAAAATGATCCATTGAAATTCTTAGAATTGTCATGTCAAGCTCAACTAAATGCCTGGTCGCTTACCGTGGATGTTATTTATAGTACTCAATATTCTGCATTCACAGATTCGAAGCATAGGATATCTATTTCAAAAGATCTATTCCAAAGAACAACTTTGCTAATTCTAGCCTGCAATATATCAAAAAGTCACGCAGTCGATCTTTTAAATAGATTCTTAGATTCTGTTGAAGTAGACAGTATAGATCCCAATGTTTATTCTTTTATAATCTTAGAATATTTCACATGTGTAGAAAATAAATACCAAGAAAATATCATCGAGTTCATATTAAATCAATTTAATAGATTTGATCTCCAAAGTAAAGACTTCATTTACATTAGTATCGCCATGTTTGAAACTCATATATTGAAGTTGTTTTTGCAACACTTTAGTTTAGCGCCTTTTAAATTAGATTTCATAATATTCATCTCATCTAAAATCAGATATTACTCTAGTGAAGTGATGATATATAAAATTTTTAAAAATTTTGCAACCGATTCCATAAAACTTGATGAGATGAGTAAGCAAATAAATCAATCAAATTCACAAAAAGCAAAAGAAATTTTGAACAAAATCATTTCTGAACAGAGTAATCATTTAAGAACTAATTAAAGGCTTTAAAAATTTTTTATTAAAGAATATATTTTGATATTAATAAAGATGGTTTATGAAAGGAAATAATTTATTTATGGGTTAGTATATATATTTTCATTTTGTTGTTTCTTGAGTCATTTTAGATTCAGGTCCTCCTTGTTCCGTCATCCACAACCTCCTTACTGCCTCCGATACCTCTCCTTCGAGTTCATCTTCTTCAACGAGATTTCGTCTTCGATCGAATGATACGCTTTAAGAGTTTTATTCAGTATCCATGATTGAATGTATGCTTCAACATTTGTTGGTATTCCTAATTCTCTTATATGTCTCTTGTGGTAAATTGTCACCACACCATCCCAAGTCATTACGCAAGGAATTATTTTAGTTTGGAATTGGTATAGAAGACCGAGCTCATT
>JARJDX010067279.1:0-17043 GCA_030264735.1 Gymnusa sp. GC000175 | reverse complement strand
ATAAAAATAATAATTACAGTATAATGGGTCATGACTGTTATTTTTAATTACGTATTGATATTTTATAGTAATTAAAATTTGCCTAAACCTATTATTAAGTTGAATATACGATAATAAATGTATGTCTTTCAATGTTATGGCACCTGCAAACCTTGATTGACTTTTATTAACATTATTAAATAAAATAAAAAAGTTTCGTGACGCACTTCAGTTAAGACTGTTTTTATTTTTCTCCTTTTTCTTAAAGCTTTAGATTTAAGTCAATTAGGATACTAAGTTTAATTTAATCTGATGTTTTTTCTACCTAAGTTTTCTCCCAAAAGAGTTACATCCCACTAATATAGTTGATATAGTTTTTTTTGCAGGATTTAAATGAATAAAACAGATATTCGATCGGTTATATTACCTGCGTTTTAAAGAACACAAGACACAACGCTAGACAGTAACACATAAACAGGCAGATGTACAGACACAAAATTACACGATCCACTATGAAAATAACTTTTTTTTACCACCAGTCAGTTAATATGAATATGTTGAGAGTATTCCTAAATTTTGATCTTATTTCTTCAGAAATTTGTAAGAATTGCTCGTGATTTGCTGAAATATAGTGTTGGTCATTTTTATGACACCATATCGTTTTCTCAACACCAAAATTGAATCGCAAAATTTACAGATTTTTAAAAAAGATTGCTGATTCGTGTTCTACGGACCCTTCCAAACTCTATTGGGGTTTATTCACGAAGCGGAAATACTGAAGACCTTGTCTTGTTCGAGAAAGAACTTTTTCGCCTTAAAAATGCTCCCTGCAATGGCGAACGAAACATTCGAGCCACCAATAAAACTATCCGAAAGTAAAAAAATTTACTTTCTTTAAGGTGGTTTTCAAATTTAAGTAGCAACAATTTTTATAATTTTTAAGAAACAGTAATATTAAGACACACTGCACACAAAATATTTTATTCATTTATTCTTGATATATCTCTCTATATATAATGTAAAAACTGGGAAAAAAAATCATTTACGTTCATAGTTTCACCGCAAAAGGTGTAACTTGTGACCTACCTGCGCATTTGCAAACAAAAAGTTCCCATCTAAACAAAACCAGTTCCATTTAAAATTCATAGGGAGCTTTCGTCCCTATTGCACTATTTATACCGTTATACCGGACAAACTTAGATTAACCATTAAACTTTGTCATGCACCCATCAAACATCCCAAATATGTATAAATTTTTTAATGCCTTTAAATTATATAAATATTATCAGAATTTAAAGTCAGGGGAATAACCTGGTGGTGTATTATGTTATAAAATGCAAGGCTAGATTAAACTTCTGTTGACATTTATTAATAATTTATTTACGTACTAGTTAACAATTTTATCACAAAAACACATAGTTTAGTGATGAAATAATTGCTTAATTTAACGAAAAAATGTTACTTACATCCAAAGAGGCTTGATAAATTGTTAAAATTTAATTCACCTAGACCAGATTTGTTCATGTCTAAAACTTCATTAACTCAATTCGAATTAATTGTAAAGAATTAAATTGAATTTAAGATAACTTATTTTAGATTAGTTCAAGTTAAGCTCGATTAAGTGAAAATATAACCATGTTGGGCTTAATTAGCGTTATCATGACTTAATGAACGATTTCTCTATTTTCTTCGATTACTCTTTTGTTAGTTAATTCGTTAATTGAGTGAGAGCAAAGCGACTTCTAAGAAGAAAGCGATAAATATTGAAAAACCCTATAAATCTTCGCCAACCTGAGCGAGATGTCATAGTGGTAGACCACCGTGAAGAAGATGTTCTTCTGCAGACATCGGGCAACCCGCGGAGTGACAGCTGTCGGTTCTTATATATCTTGGGTTTGTTCGCGAGTTTATGTTGAAGGCGTCCGTAAACACTACGAGTTTATGCCCCGAATGACACCTACACCCGAAATATATTGCACCAAATATAGATGTTTGGTGCTTTATAGTTATGGCTCATTTTTGAAAGTACCTGAATTTTATTTCTTTAAACCCCCAAATAAATGCAACAAAAGTTAACGTACTCACCTCATCTTTTTCAAGCTTCTAACGGAACTAACTTATAACGATGATTACCCTACACTGATCATAATATCAAATCGCGTATTTGATATTACAATAATTGATAACTAGAATTCCACAAAATTTACTAAAAATTCGCAAAAATAATTGCATTGTTAATTGTTTTATTTTTTCACTTAATTTGACTCATTTAAAATAATATTTACATATCCGGTGCAAAATTTCATTATAATCATTACAATCAACACTGATTTATGTGTGATGAAGGAAATTGCAAAATCTCAACATTATTGTCACAAATATAAAAATGATTTGGTAAAAATTCTTGGCATTTTACATCACTATTGTATGAAATTCATTCCTTAAGAATGCCCATTGTGAAAAATATCGCACACATAGTAAATTACTCACCGTTCAATAATTTCAATTTATAAAACTTGTTATCTGTTGGATTTTCCAATAATTCATTGTTAGGCTCCTGATCAAGGAGTCAAATCTCTGTCTCCAATCTAATTGAATCATTAAATGATTACATAATTGAATGGAAATAGATGCAGTAGAAGTGAGTAATTATGTTTATGAGGATTTGCAAGTCGGGTCGTGTGTGGTCGATAGATTATACAGTGTTAACTCCTCCTCTTGTATTACTGACACTTAACCAATCAACGAGACAAGACAATACAATGAATTGCATTAATTAAAGACAGGATTGCTTTTGGCTTACGTATAATCTCGCCTCGGCTTCCGCTGCTAGTCCTGCGGGCCCTCTTAAATTGATACATCTCATTAATCAGTACCGAACATGATTTATTATCAACTTATTGGCAGTGCTATTAAATCTTCATGAAATAAAATAATAATTCATCACTATTATTATGAACTGCATTGCCATTTATTACCTATTAATTTTTTAGACTCATTTTAATCACATAATTAGAAACTGAAGAAACTTCTAAAACTTTTTAAGAACTTAATTACCACTAGCGCTAACGCTAATATAATTTATATAAGTAATATAATTAATACTTCATTTGCTTCATAATATATTTTTATTTTATTTCAAAATCAATAATTTTTTGTTTTAAAAATTAACATTTAATTTTTAAAAAATAGTTTTCTTTTTAATCGTGTCGCATTTTACAATCTAAATAAAATATATAATGGCTTGTTGCATTAAGGTCAATGAAAATTATTTTTAAATAATTGTTTATCAATAATTTATATATTGTGTAGGCGAATGTTTTTGTATTTTCTTTTCTAAGGCGTATTAAACTTTTAACACTTGAAATTGGTACAAAATAACATATTACTCAATACACGCAATAATCTACATTAAATGTGCTATAAATTAATGTATAAATGTCTAAATAAAATTTTCCAAGTAAATATATAATCAACTATTTGATTCCTTCGCATTTATAAACTTCTTCACCTGTAACTGTATGTTGTGGTAGGACAAATCCATAAATTATGAAAAATGTGTAATCTACATTAAATTTGCAATAAATTTAGTATAAAACTGGTACACATTTAACTAATATTCTAACCTACTACCGAATAATGTAAAAGGTATATAAAATTAAAAAAAAACAAATTTAGAGTTGGCAATCCTAATGTTTTTTTTTCATAAAACAATTTTATATATAAAGAAAAAGCATTGTAAGCTTGATATGTTTTTAAACCGAAGAACCTTACAAATTTTATAAATAATAAGGTGGTAACCCTAATTATAAAAATAGATTTTTAAAAGTTGGCAACCCGAATGTGTTTTTTTTTTCATAAAACAGTTGGAAACCCTATTTTATGTATAAAGAAAAAAGTTGGTAACCCAAATATGTTTTTAAACCGAAACACCAAACCTAACTAAACATGGGGGAGAAAATAACTGTCGTCAGTATTATTGATATAAATCGCTACGCCTAAACTAACCTGGGAGAGAAAATATATAATTTGTACAAAAAAATTAATTTTTTTGCGAAAATTTTCTAAATCGAAATTTTTGCAGAAATATTTGTGTTCTACTTCCATCATTCAGAAGATGTTGTATTAGAAGTGTGTCTGTGTCCTCTTTACGGCTCAGAGTGATCGTCTGTCGGTTAGGTTTTTCAACTTTATGCAAATATTTTAAAAACTATCAAAACTTAATTGTACAAAAGTGGTTAAAATTAAATTTGCAATAAATTTTTTTAGTAGCACTTTTTCAAATTTAACCATTAAGGAACTCAACCTTGTTATTAATATATTCTAAAGACGGTATTTACGAAACGCCAACTCGGATCAAAAAATTTTCTTCACAAAAATTAAAGATCGTCTGAATATCTATAAAAAAAGTCGATGGCTCGACGTTTTTCAGTCATATGCAGGGGGTCAAAGAAATTATTGAAAATGTCCCGTTAAAAAAAAACAAATTTTGTCGCACTAAGCTTTCAGAAACTGCCGGTGGCATATTTTTTTTGAGTTCATGGCTAGATAGCTATATAAACGTTATTTGTACAATTTATGGAAAAAAAAAACATAAAAGTACAAAGTGGTTAGAATTAAATTTGCAATAAATTTGGTTAGTAGCACTTTTTTTAAATTTAACCATTTAAGAACTCATCCTTGTTATTAGTATATACCAAAAACGATATATACAAAACGCCAACTCGGACCAAAAAATTTTCTTAACAAAAATTAAAGATCGTCTAAAGATCTATAAAAAAGTCTATGGCTCGACGTTCTTTAGTCATATGCAAGGGGTTAAAAATATTATTGAAAATGTCCCGTTTAAAAAAAAACAAATTTTGTCGCACCAAGCTTTCAGAAACTGCCGGTGGCATAATAATTTTGAGTCCATGGCTAGATAGCTCCATAAACGTTATTTGTACAAAACTTCCCAAAGTCCCCGGCGTCGGGACGCTTTTGAAATTTGGCGTCGCGATGCTATTTCTCGAAATCTAGCGAAATGCGGAAAACGGCATTTGATCGGGCTCGGGGAGAAACCCCAAATACAAAAATTTCGTTCAATGTTTTAATTTTTCGCGGTCGAAAACATTAACTTTTCTTTTTTTGGGGTCGTTTTTAAGAGTCCAAGCCGTAAAATATAACTTTCGTAATTTTTGAGACACCAAGTCCAGCGCTTGGTGAAGGAATCAACTGCGCACAAAAAATTTTGACAGAATTTACCGTTCTCTCGCTATGAAATATTAAATTTCATCAATTTTTGTTGCGTTTTTCGTAAAACGTAAAATAGGGGTTGCTCGCCACCCCATGCATTTTTATATTGCCATAATTCAACGGACGGAAGTTTTATTGAATCCTTAAAATTTTTTTCTTTAATTATAAATATACGCTGCGCCGTTTAATTCTCTATCTTTACATGTCCTCGCTTTTACTTCTCATTTACGAAGTAAAAGAAAGTATAGTAATCCCGAAATTTTTTTCAAAAATATCATCAGAAAGTGTTGTTTTCGAAGAGATGTCTTTCTGTGTGTCTGTGTGTGTCCTTTCTACACCACATTGGTGGTTTAAACATAGTCCGGGTTTAAAAAGAACAATTTCAGATTCTGTAGTGTAGACGTTTACGGATTAGTGCGGGAAAGTAGGACGTATGTGTGCTGTCCTCTACAATCTACATAGGTTATATGTAAAAATTCTCATTTTTTGAGAATGGTAATTAAGGCAGATGTTCCCCTCAAAAGGCAAATTACCGACCTCAGGTTAATCTTGGTCAGATTTAAGAGGTCCTTGACCTTTTTAGATTAAGTTTTTTCCCCAAAATGAGTTTGGCTTCCCAACACCTGTTGTTAGCCTTCTATATAGATTTTTCATCTCAATTTGTCTTTTATAAAGTCTGTCCCAACGGCAACATCAACTGCGGAGCCTTTTCTTGCCATGTCATTGCCTTCGATTCCTAAGTGACCTTGCACACAGGTGAAAACTACTCTATTATTTCTAGCGATCTTTTCCAGCGTCATTATACTTTGCCAGACTACATACATCTGAGTCCGTTGAGAAATTAGCCAACATTTGTAGAGCAGCCTGACTGTTACCCTGTTATTATTAAATCCATATTCCAGCATCAGTTCTGTACACTTTGCAATGGTCAAAACTTTTGCCTATAAGGCAATGAATTGTTCGCCAAGCGAAAAGCTTCGATTATAATAATAATGTTTGGTATAGACTCCTGCTCAAAATTTACCATTCAGTGCCGAGCCATCCGTATAACAAACTACACCGCAAGTATCCGCTCTCAGCTTATTATTATCGGAGCAATTCATCCTTTCTGGAATGGCGAGTCAAAATTTCTGTGGTGAATTTTGTCCTGTGACGGTTTCTTAAAGATCCTAACACATACTCACATGACCCGTGTTCCATGCATGTTCAGATTTAACAGCAGTATGCCTAAAGTAATTTTCAAAGCTGCTTCAGTAGGAGTGGTCTTGATACATAATACATTGTTTCCTTGCTGCAGTACAAAATATATATTTATGGAATTTTTCATTTATTATATTTGATATCAATTACAAAGATCAATAAAAGTAAAAATAAATTTATAATATTTTTGGCCCTATTTAGGAATGTGGAAGCATGATTATATCTGTACTTCAGAAATTCCATTGTGTGCAACGAGTGATACGACAAATTCTGCTTATTATATTTTTTTAAATTCCTGGCGCCAATTTATCGCTCTTGTACTGATTTTTTTATCGGGTTCATAATTGTTCTAAATAATAAATGTTTGTATTATTTATTACATGGGTGTGAAGCTAATCTAATCGTAAACATCTAAAAGCGCCATTTAAATTTGTTGTACTTTACAACTTGGGAATAGTTATTTTAGTTATAAAATGTGTAGATAAGAAGAAAAAATCCAAGGAATGCGCGAGATAAACCCGCTTCATTTTTATATTTGAAACAGCAAGATTAATTTTTGGCGCCTATTATATATATATCATTATTATCTCGCTGAAAATTTAACACCTATTTAAAAAAATCGATGTGGAGAATTTTAATATCGGAGGATAATTGAATATTTACAGCCTGAAGGTGTTATTTCACGCGTAAAAATATTTTGCAAACTATTACGACCGTTCATTTGCGTAATTCGTGTCCATTATCAAATTATCATTTTAAACGCATAGCTGAATAATTTGTGGTGTTTTTTATATTCTTTCGCACCCGTTTAATTTTAATCTCTCAGAGCTTTCTAAAGCTCCGTGAGGTGGTCCCGACTTTAGAATCTAGATAAATAACACTTCCGAATCGTAAAAACCATTTTATGGTTATTTGATTTCTATTTACAAACAAAATGCAAATATTTATATGCCCAAAGCTTCACACCCCATAAATAGTTTTGTGTAGATTATATTTTTATAGCACTACTTTATTTAAATGACACGCAGGTGTAAATCCAGGTATAGATTCATTCATTAAATAACTTAGTTGACGTATTTAGAAATAAAATATTATTTTTACAAATTTATAGGATGTAAAACTTCCGACCTTTTTTCAAGATATTCTTCTAAAAGTATATGTGTACAATAAATTATTTAAAATATTTCATAATTCATTAAAAACTATTCTCACCTGTATAACTTGTAAAATCTAATTTGTAATTTAAATAAGCTGAAATTAACTTTACTCTAGTTTTTTTTAACAATGACAAATCCTGTAAATTTTCCTTGTGTGTGGTTTGTAATTTAGTATGGCAATTTATAAAAATAACACTTTTTATCTTCTTGTAATATTTACAGATTACGTTTGTTGATTTGCAAATATAATGTTAATTACGTGACATTCCTTTATAATTAGTTCACCGAGATAAAAAAATTAAAATGAAAATCATTATTATGGCGTAGAATGTTTAATACGACAAAAAAAATTAGCTGCAATATTTAGGTGAATGATATACAACTTTTTTCCAGCCCTGTTCGGCCTATTTCTGGTCATGGACTCTACTCTTTCTTTTTCAATTTTCTTTATTCTGAGCTTCCCTCATCTTATCATGGATGAGAGAAGCTCATACACATATCGTAATGTCAATCGTCCAGCATAAAGTTGGTCTTCCTTTTGATCGTCCTGCTTTGTATGGTCTCCACGGCATTATATGCTAGTGCATCGTGCGCCTTGATATCTAGCTACGTACCCATCAAAATTCCATTTTAATTTTGATATTATTTCGCCAACATCCCTTACTTTTAATTATTCGTTTCTGGTGGTGTGTTAACGATATCCCCGTCATTTGTCTTCTCATGATTCTCTTGGCTGTGCAAAGCCTTTTCATCGATTTTTTTGTAAATATCCAGGCTTGGGCTTCATACAAACTAGGGAAATTTTTCAAATAGCCGTAATCGTAACTTAGAGTTGGTTTTTAAGGTCTTTGGTCTCCCAAAGGCTGCCTATGCCATTCTTATTCTTCGGCTTATATCTGATTTTCTCTTCGCGGTGTTATTATGCGTCCTGGATAGATATAGTTGGGTGGTCTCTTATAACAATTAATAATATAAATAAATAAATAAACTCTACACATAATTTTTGTGATGTTTATGTGTAATCAGATTTTTGCAGCTAATTCTTTCAATTCATGTAGCGTTTCTTCTAGCTTTTTTGTATTTTCCGACCAGAATCATCATTGGTGTCCCGTAGGTGGAGCTAAAATGAATGGCTTGGGGGAAAGTGTGTTCTCTGACGTATTCATTTTTTAATTTTTATCTTTTGTGAGTTATTATTTATTTGTATAGCTGAGGTAGTGTTTCAGTAGATGTTTTTAATGACATGGTTGTATCTGCAGTCTATTTTTGCGTTTTCTAGTGATTCCATAATTGCCCAGTATTCAATGGTTGAACGTTTTTCTAAAGTCTACGAGTGCTAGACATATACCTAGGTAGTATCTAAGTGCATTTTATCTTAATATCCTCATTGTTAATTCACTTATGCTGTAGTATATTTTGAAACCTCTTCATCTGGCTGGTATTCATCTAGTTTTTTTCGTGAGTCTGTTTGTTAGTATTTTCGTTAAAGAGCTTGTTCCTTGATATAGGAAAAGATCGGGCAATAATTTTCCTGGTCTCTCTTATCGCCTTTTTTAAGGAGTAATATTACTACATCATAGTTCCAATTATTATGAATTTTGCATACACCATTTCTTACCTTTTCCGTAATACCTTTATCAACTCTTGGGGCTTTAATGTTGTCTGTTATTAGGGCACTGTTCATCATTATTTTATCTTCTCTTTCTGTTAGATCTTTATGCAGTAATTCTTCATATGTGTGGGCGTTTATATCTTTGAGTTCTTTATCTATGGTGTGCTTCATTGCTTATGCATTCTCGTATTCTAGAGTTTTGTATTTACAGATTTCTTGTCTGTTACTATTCGGTGATCGCTGTTTAAATTGCAGCAATTGATTGTGCTGACGTTTATAACTATAGATTTATTTCTGGATAGAATATAATCAATTCTGTTCTTTGTTTGGGCATCTCCGCTTAACCACGTTCATTTCCTTTGCATCTTTTTCAAAAGAAGGAGTTCATACATAGCGTATAATCGTTGTTTTTCTAAAAATTTTAGTAGCCTATTGGCTATCTCATTTCTATTGTGAAATTCCTCGTTCTCTTCTTGCCCCTTTTTTTGATTGAAATCTCCGATAACTAAAGAGTAATTAGTTGCTTCCCTGCTAATTGCCTCTCTAAGATTGTCGTACAAAAACATCCGCTTCTCTAATAATATGTTTGATGTTAGTTACTCCGCGTTGACTTTGGTTTCAAACCCCTTGTGATATACGAGTAGATTAGCACTTGATTTCATTATGTCACATTCCTCTATTATTTTTCTTTACTTCGCTTATGCCTATCACATTCCACTTAATGTGTTTTACTTCGTCGTCTATCTCGTATAATTGAGTCTCGATTAACAGAGATTCTACGTGTAGGGTTCCTACCGTGAGTTTGACAGTGGCGAATCTAGACACTGCTCAAGGAGGGGGCGTAAAAAAGAGAACAAAACTATATTTTAGGTAAGTGTTAAATTGAGAATAAAAGTAAGTGGACGTTGCGCTTATACATATTATAATCGGTATCAATACGTCTGTCGAAGTCTTCCGATATTCCTTCTCCATTAGCCTCTATCTATCTATGCCTCTTCTTCGAGGTTCTTCTCACTTATGGATTTCTTAATCGCAGTTATCCATGTAGCCCTTGGCCTTCCTCTCTTTCGTCTGCCGTGAGGGATCATTAAGACGATCATTCGGAGCCTATTATCGCCCATTCGTTTGACGTATCCGTACCAGGTGAGATGCTTACGTACTATTTCTTGTTGCACACTCTCTTAGTCTTTTATTTTTATTCTGGATCTGACTTCTACATTCGTTCTTCCTTCAAGTCAAGATATACCAGCAGTTCTTCGAAGTGCATCCATTTCCACTGCATTGACTTTGCGTTTGTCTGCTTCATTCATGTTCCATATATCCGCTTAATAGGTCAGTATGCTTTTTACTATTGAATTGTAGATCTTTTTTTTTTTGGTCTCTGGATATATTTTTTTGACCAGAAGATACCTTTTAATGCTCCAATTTAGCATGGGTGGTACGGCTTTGCATGTGTCGTTTATCTCTGCCGTCATTCGTGAATATCATCTCGAGTATTTGTATTCATCACATTTATCTATTATTTCTCCATTTTCTAAAGCTAGATCTTCATTAAATCTGCCAATGCACATATATTTCGTCTTGCTGATGTTTATGCTAAGGCCCCATTCGGTGTACCCTTCTTGTAGTTTTCTCGTCATATATTCGAGGTCTCCTTTTGTCTGTGCGAGAATCACCTGGTCATCAGCAAATTGTAATGTGTAGAGCGTTCTGTGGCCATTTAGCTCAAATCCCATTCCGCTACACTTTCTTTTCCACTTATCTAGAGTTTTTTCTACATGGATCTTAAAAAGAGTGGTGAAAATGCAGCGTCATTGGCGTTAACCTTTGGTAACTTAAAACCCTTTATAGTTATTTATTTATTGAAAAGATTGTGGTTCATATTCGTTTCTTCCAATGATTGCCAGAGTTTCGTTACTGCGATGTTTTCTTAAACTTTAGCTAGGTCTATAAAGAGCATGTGTACCTCTTGTCCGATAGCAAGTTGTTTTTTTACTAGTTGTTTAATAGAGAAAACGTTGTCTGCACATGAACGTCCAGCACGGAAACCACTCTGTTCTTCGGCTTATTCGTAAAAGTATTCTTCTTCTATAATATCTCGTATAACTCCAATATAGTCTACTAAAAGTACTTGTTACTGAGATTACCCTGTAGTTTTCGCACAATCATCGATTGCCTTTTTTGTGTATAGAGTAGATGTTCGCCAGTTTCCATTCTTCGGGTATTTCAGATCCTATCATACATAGTACGAACCATTGTTGTATACATCGGAATAATTTTGGTGTTTCTTTTTTAATTAGTTGCACCCGGCCCTGGTGATTTGTTGTTCTTCAGAGATTTTTTTCCCTTGATTATTTGTTCATGTCTAGTAGCAGTTCTTCACCTTCGATGTAAACGTTTGAATTATTATGACTTTGGAATTTATCTCTGTTTTCCGTCAATAGGTCTTTGAAATACTTATCAAACTCGTCTGGTAGTATTGTGCTTAAAGCTGTTTTTTCTCTGTGCAATATTTTCACATTTCGTATAAAACGCCATATTTTTGTGCATTTTTGGCCGCCAATCATATTGTCGATTTCACATTTATTATTTTTTTATTACTTATTTTTCTTTTATAACCAACTTTCTGATTCGCTTTTGGCTTTCCTTGTACTTTGTGCTCTTCTTTCTTATTACTCAGCCACGATATACTTATTTTCTTCTTTGTTTCTTATATCTATATCTTGTGTCCACCAGTAGATGTTATTTTTTTGATGGCACATCGATTTTGCGTAGCGTCTCGATATAAAAATCTTGTCATTTCCAGCAGACTCAAGAATGGTATAATGAATTGCAATCGCACGCCGCTGGATCTATCAAGTTTAGTTATATGTTGCTTGGATTTTGATTTCATTAATAAATTTTTGCCACCTTCCGAATTTAAGAGGCTGCCCTAATGCGAGGCGTGGGATTTATCACCTACCTGGGGTGTCTCTTCGTATGTTTTGTTGATTTGCCATTTTAAAAATAGGGGTATTTTTTGACTTTTGTCTTGCCGTCTGGCCTGTGCGGGTTGGCTAGGGGGATAAATCTCTCTCTAGATATGGGAGATAAGAGAAAATCAAGACAAGTGTGGGCAGGGTCGCTCCTCTAAAGTCTTATTTTTACCAGGACCGTAGAGAATGCCTACCCGGTACCCAGATGATATACAATATCAAAAAATAATCAGAAAACCCCAACGTAAATAAGAAAACCCACATTCGTAAGTTTTTTATATGCGAAATTCTACTGGCCCTATCCTTTCTACTATTATGCATTGTAAGATAAGTTGCAATAGTTTTAAAGTAAATCAAGAAATAACATAAGCTTTTATTAGCTAAGATTTCAGAAGTTTTACCATAATAATTATTGACCTATCACATATGAATACACATCAATCTGAGTAACCAATATTATTATAAAGTTTTGACAAATTAAAACTGCAAAAAAACTTTATAATAATAACATTTAACACCAATATTTCAACTCATAACCAACTAATACTTTTTATTTAGCCTGCATAAAACACTTTTTCATAGAAAGTTGAAGATCAAAAATCGTACGTTAAAACTTCTTTCACCAAAAATATATGAGATGCTTAATACAAAGGGTTAAGATCCTATGAATTGTTCCAATAAATTGAACAACACCTTCTTAGAAATCACTTGAACATTTTTTAAAAGGTTGAAATTAAGTGCTGAAAACGTATCACGTATTATCGATTTAAATCTCAATATTGGCGGTTAGGGTGTAATATATATAAAAAATACTAAAAAAATCATTATTAAAATTCTTGCGAAAAGTGGAAATAAAAATTGTATTTAGTTTTATATAATTTTTTTGTGAACTCCAGTATAATTTGTTTAGGGATTAGATATTTTTTAATTTTGTCGTTTGTTCCAGGCAGTGGCGAGTCAAAAGACGGTGGAATGCGTAGAATAAACAACAAGTGGCTAAAAGTACACACAGCCTGTCCACTACTCAAAGCTTCTAAACCTTTAATAGTGTTTGTCTACGTATTCTTCTCGCTAGGAGGTTACCTCTACATGATGTTTTCCCAGAAAAACTATTATAATTACAAACTAAATAAATCCAAAAGCGAATTATCCAACGGCATATGGAGATTGAATAAAAATGAAAACGAAGTGCGCCTCGTTATCCGGATGAAATAATTACATGCAGTTTTAAAAATGTTACATGATATTTCACGAGTTACATTTGGAGCCCATCATCACGAGACGAGATTAAAATTTTCTGATCTGACTGGCAGAATTTAATTACACATTTCTTTGGCGGCTGTTGAGCTATGTGAAGGAGTGAAGTTTTATTCCGTCGTGAAGACCGTTTATCATGTAACCAAACTTGACATGGGGGTGTCAAAAAATTGAGCTCAGCCTTTGTGCGCACCTTATGAACGCTTATAATCAAACCGTTCCAGACTGCTAAAACTTTAGACAAACATCATACATGTGGAAGTAAGGGAACGAGTTTCCAGACTCGTCAATAAATGTCTCAGCTCAAAAATGGGATTTTGAACGCCAGTTAATTATTTGTGATTGTACGGTTGTAAAGAAAACAATAATCTATATGTTGTAATTTGATTTTGTTGCTTGCTAGATAATATCTTATCCTTATACGATATGTACATGTCGTCGGCTGTCTTTGATAACTTAAAGACGTTATGTTCATACGCAAGATAAATTTAATTGCTTTCGCTTATATTTGCAAACAACCTTTTTACTACCATTACCCTACGGTTTTATTGTGCCAACATTTATTTGCAACATTTATAATTTTTTTATCGTATCGAGTAATACTTGGGTTTGGAATCACAATCTCTTCCCAAAGTTTGCGAGTTGTGCAACCTCATTAAAATTTATTTTTCATGGTAGTCAAAAAAGTTTATGTTAAAATCAGGTGCATGGGAATCGAGGAGCTCTAAGCACGTCACAAGAATGGGCTACGCAATACACCCACACTTGACCCCGTGGGTCAACATAAGACGCGCCAAGAAGCCGGTACTTTTGATCAACCACAATGTTTAGCGCCGTCACTCGTAAAGAAGGTACGTTAAAATCCGATCGGTACTTACATTTACCACAATTGGGCTCCGGCGATATTTATGAGAAGGCGTTTCATAACGTGAGTAATTTATTCCCCCTGGAAATTTGAATGTGATTATTTGAGCACATAAGTAAGGAAACTAATATATGAATTATATAAAAAAACCGCCGAAAAGAGAACATAAACGGTAGTCGTAAACATCGGGGTTATTTAAAGAACAGGTCCTTTTCGATGCGAATGAATGAGTTAGTGTCGTCCTGCTAACCCAACGGGCGGCCCGAAAACTGCAATATGCATAATAATATGTTCAGGTTTAGGAAGGTTGATCACGTACCTCCCATTCGCGGGCAAAACACCACAAAGCGGCCGAAATAATCATAATCAGAGACCTTAAACAACATAAACGCACCGCTCATCAAAAAATAAAACTGAAAAAAATCATCATAACAGTAATCTTCACATTTCAATAAAACCAATGCATGTCTTCTCACGGATGATTTCACTTTAACCCATGAATAATCAATGAACACTCGACATTTGGGTCGGCTGATCCCAAGAATTTTAATTTATCTCCAAACAACCACCGGTTATTTAATAATATTTATTAATATAATTCCTCAACACTATTTGCTTCCTTATATAACTACCAATGTTAAAACCTTTATGATTTTTTTATAAGAAATATCCTCACAAGAAAATTAATTGAAAAAAAAATACTAGATGCTCTATCTAAAAGCATAAAAAAAAGCTTTTTTAACACAGTTGTTATTGCGCCGAAAAACTAGAGCGTATAACAAAAAAGGATCACTCATTAGCCATCAACATGCATCAGCAAAATATTAGTTATCGTATTATCTATTTTCAGTTTTATTTTAACTTACGATGCACGAAAAGAACTTTTTTGTATTAAAATCTGAATTTCTTTTAAATAAAACAATTTTTTGTCATTCTGTGTCTAAATCAGTTTTATATTTAGGTATGTAAAAATCAGTTAACCACAAAACTTTAAGAAGTCGAGGCTAAAAAATTTTACGCTAAATTAATCAACAAACATGTTTTGCTAATTTAAAAAGTGTTGTTTAAAATGTAAATATCTTTGTAGTATTTTCAACCTGTTAAATATAAGCAACAATAAACCACAAATGGTGAATGACGACTTCTCAAATTAAAAATTAAATTAGCGTTGAATATAAATATTTAATGTTTTATTGTGTGCGTGTGATAATTTAATTTGTTAGAATTATCAATGCCAAAAAATATTAATCTAAAAATCAATTTATTTTTTAGATAACTTAAATTTATACAATTTTACTAAATTTACTAAAGGGAAGTTAAGAAAATGTAATATTTCTGTGAAATTTTCTGCAAGAGGTGATAGCGGGTTGATGCACAGGTTGCTAGTGTTTTGACTTTTAAAGCTCCAAGGGAAGAGTATATTGCCATTGTATTGTTTAATCGAACACTTCAATTTTTTAATTTATAATCTTCTTCTTATTGTAATAGTGCCATTTCGTGTTTCAGTTTTCTTCTTTTAATGTTGTCTAGGATCGCGCATTCTTTTCTCATGATTTTTATTACTTCACTATTAGTGATTCAGTTAATCATGAAATTCACAGAATTCACCTATGGTATCCACATCATAAAAGCATTTAGTGTTGCATGTGATATTCTATCCTTGTTTATTCTTCCATGCCATATAGTACCCGTAACGATTATGAGTTAATTTTTGTTTCAGGATAAAACAAAATTAGCGTCATCCATTAAAACTTTTTGCAACTGTACCATTAGATTATTGAATAAATTTTGTATATTTTACACAATTTTCAACCATTTTGATATGCTCAATTGTTTTTTGGCAGCCTTTTAAACTAATAAATGTTCACTGATATTGAAACCTTTAGCCAAATTTAAACTTTTATGAATGGAATGTACTAATAGGGTGGATCAAAAACATGTTAGAAAAAATAACAGTACAATATAATGCAGAAAACATTAACATGAGTTAAACCGTTGCAGAAGGTTGTCGACAAAGTGGAGTTCTATCAGCAGATGTCGCTACACGTTTAATAGCTGATGGCTGACCGAAAAGCTAAAATGAAACTGTACAGAATAGATTAGAGAAATCAAACACACTTAAGTCTTCGTTAAAAAAATCCACTCTTTTGCAAGCCGCTTAAATCCGCCGTGTTACAAAGGTACAATTACGGGAATTCTAAGCATTTCGTATTTATACCTCTTCTGCTAACAGTAAATTAAAGACGGTTTTATGCAATCTAATGCAGAAAGCCAAAAAAATTTAGTAGTCCTTGTCCATAACCCATGAAACGGCCCTCTTCATAAAAAGAAGAAACAAGTGCAAGCTTAAACTCCCAAAATTCCTCAACACCACCCTAGAGAAGTCGTCATTACCTAAGTGTGACCTTTGACAGCAAGCTCAACTGGACACATTACAATGCGACCTTCAAAAAAGTTGCATTTCTCTCGCAATACCAGGAAGCTGTCATAAGGACATGGGGGCTATCTCCCAAGGTAACACGATGTCTAAACACAGTAGTAATAAAGCTTGTGCTAACCTAATGGCCCAAAGTGCGAGAGAAAACCTCACCAAAACAACTAATCAAATTGAAAGGAATAGCATGTCTAAGTGCGGCAAAATTATACGTACAGAATTGTGATATTATATTAAAGAACCACTTCTTTTACGGCTTTTTTTATCATTGCATGTTTTATGCGTATTTTACAGATCTGAGCTGATCTTCCTCCTTTCCTTTTGTAATT
>JARJDX010067258.1:0-18124 GCA_030264735.1 Gymnusa sp. GC000175 | reverse complement strand
CCTAATGCGAGGCAGTTCCGTGGCCACCGCGCTTAACTGATTTAAGTCCCTGTGACGTTTTTCTGTGTGGATACCTTAAAACCGAGGTTTTCAAACATCGTCATTGGTCCTTGGACCAACTAAATACTAAAGGATGCCATTCAATGAGAAATTGAAAGGATTCCGCCCGACATGATAGTAAAAATGATGGAAATGGAAGAACTACGCCAAATGTGTATGATCGTCAAAGACCATTTGGACGATATAAATTTTAAAACTTAAGCTAAAAAACTTTTTTATATCCCCCTTTGGAATGTGGGAGTTATTTCTGCCGCATTGTGTGTTTTCAAATCATCAGTTTTCTTTGCCTTTAATTTTTCTTGTACAAACTATTTTTTAGCCATATTAACGTTTTGATATTTTGATTCCACAAGAAATTCTTTCTTCCAACTCTGCGGCTTTTTCTACAGCTTTTTGGTACAGCTTTTTTATAAAATTTACAATTATTCCTTCAATTTTTTTAAATAACTTATGTTATTGGATCGAAGAGAAAGTACTAATACTACTATAGCATCACCTTTTTAGAAGATAGTACCTGGTATAGGCAGAGGATAGAGGGGAAACAAAAGGAAAACTATTCCGTCGATGGAGAGTCTCATTCCATGTTTATATCCTGGAAAGTGGTTCGATTTCAGGCTAGGTGGCTGGTGATCCAGACACATTATTTGTTGGATAGTTTTTCGAAAATGGTTAGTGCACATTGTACGCGGGCCAAGTCAAAATTTGTTCGGAAATTGTGATCGTGGGCCGATTTTTTTGTGACTAGAGGCGTTCGTGGCCCGAGGTATCACTGTATTTTGTTATACATTTATTCTGGGATGATCAAGCTTTTTTCTTACCAGAACCGCCTTAAAAATCAAAAACTTGAGGCCACATTTAGTTTGAATTTATGAGTGGATATTGTAATGGTACAGCTGCAGAGCAAAATTAACTAGTATGAAATAAAAATTTGGATCGCGCAGGCTGCTCCAAAGGAAATGGAGGGTCTCAAATCCAGCGTGCCGCAGGTTTCCCACCCCTATTTAAAGCTTTTCTTGGACAAAATGTTTGCAAGTGACAAAAAATTTGAAATAAAGTACCATTGGTACCTTTTAATGCTCCCGTTTGTTTAAAGTAAATTAAAATCTCGCGTTAAATATAAGGAAGCTGACGCCTCCACAACAATTTGAAAAGGTTAAATTAATAAATGATTTGACACGTATTTGATATTTACGATAATATAACTTGATGTTATACCTGACCTAACATATTATTACCTAATCTTTATAGTTATTTTACTCATTTATTTGCATTTTTCCAAAATAATATTTTTTATACATGTCAAAATATTACCATTTTGCTAAACTAGATCTAATTTAGTAGGCCAAAAATACATCTCGATCCCACAATAAAATTACTTTTATTACATTCGTTAAAAATATTATCCAGTTTGATAGTATCTGTTGATGCATGTCGTTTTGAATAGAAGTCGCTCGTTAGTTAAAATTAGAAAAAGTGTAGTTGTAATACGCAATTGATGGTACAAATAGATAAATTTAAGAGTGGAAAAAAAGAGCTGTGATTGGCGATAGGAATCTTTGTGTCAATTTAATTGAATTCTGACTTTCTTCTAGTTGCCTTTGGGCTTGCGAGACAATGCACATTTTATTCGGATATCGATAACAATAATAAGAGAAGGAGGAGGGTTGCCTGTCCCGAAAACAAAGAGAACTCTCACCAGATTTGGGCTACGCGATAAGGGAATGAACATTTCGCCGGATAAATGTTAATTATGACTGCACGGGATCGAAAGGGTTATGTGTTCTTTTATTACTCTTAGAGCGCGCGCTTGCAATACAATCTCTAACGGTACATACACGAGGAACCTTTTTATTGTACACACAGTTCAAGATACCATTGATATCTCATTGTTATTATTATTGCCACTTTACAACTCTAGAAACTAAAGCCGTCCATAAAATTTTATCCGGCCTTGATAAAAATGATTGCCAACCTGAGCAAGAAATATGGCAACACCGTAAAACTTACATTTATGTTTATATAATCTTTTAATTAAGTATTTTGTGTTTCAGGTATGTATAGAGGAAACTTGAGCGTCAGGTGTCACAGCGTCACAGGTGTTGCAAGTTTGACTTATCACGTTGTAAATCTGTCAAACACACCGATAAAGCGTAACCAATCGCAACCACGACGTGTTTTATTAGCGAAAACGGAAAAAGGCGACTATTTTGAGATTCAGCACGTATTGTAGGTTGTAGAAAATCATTTAACGATTCCAAGTGAGCCTTTCTCTAAATTTACAAGTGCGTGAGCGTTGGAAAAATCGCAACTTCAATCGCAAAATTAACGTTTAATGGTGAGTTGTGCAATTTCACACCTACTTAACTCGTACAATATTTTAGCGCACTCGAATTTGCTCAAATAGGATGGTCGTTGACATTGCTATGACCTCCAGGGTAATGCAACAATTAAAACGCGCGATTTGTTCATCGTAAATCATCCCGAGCGTTAGCGTTCTTTCAAGAAACTTAACAATAAATTAAATTATTGAACGAACGCATAAATAACACCAACTGAAACGCAAACTCGACTTCACAACGTTAAAAATTGCGTGCGCTTTAGAAAGTAGTTTTCATAAATTACGCTTCAAATAAGTACCGAGTATCAATATTGACTCACTAAAACAAATCAAAATATATCGAGACAATAAATAAATGATTCGAAGCATTACATAAGAAACATTACATTACGGTAAGCTTTAAATAACGTTATACTAAACTAGTTTTATAAGGATGTTCAATAAAAAGTAAAGTAAAAATTTCCATACGCGGTTTTTGTAACGAAAGTGCTTATTAAAAATTTTGCTATATAAGGTAAATGTCAAATTCTTGTAGCTTATAGCACGTTTTATGCATTTGTGCCACTTTAAATTTAATTCAACTTCATTTTATGACGTTTGGTTTTGTTGATTTTAATTTATTTCTACCTCTTCAGTTTTGGTTGAAACATTTTAAATTGAGTTGCAGCAGGCCATAAAGCTGCATTTATTTACTCATGCCTCTTGAGATTTTAATCTAAACCATATTAGGCGGATTATTGCAAACTTAAAAATATTTACAATACAATACCCGAATACCTTGTATTTTTATAAATGGTCACGCTACTTCGAATTTATATGGCACGCTGTTTTAGTTATTAAAAGCATAAAAGCTTCGATTGTAAAATATAAATAAGAAAAATTAACAAAATTTATGTCCTGACATAATAATAATTTGATGAATTAAATGTATGTCACTACATAATGATAATTCGGAATTAAATTATGTACATAATTTTTATTCATTGAATTATTATTATGTACACAAAAATAATTCACGAATAAAAATAATGTACATAAAAATAATTCAATAAATTAAAATTATGTAAATAATAATAATTCAATGAATTAAAATTATGTACATAAAAACAATTCATTGATTTAAAATTATGAACATAATAATTCAACGAATTAAAATTATGTGCATAAAAATAATTCAATGAATTAAAATTATGCTCTTAATAATAATTTAACGAAATAAAATAATGTTCATAAAAATAAAAATAATGAATTAAAATTTTAAACATTCGTCGAATTCATATTTTTTAAATAAAAATAATTTAATGAATCAATATTATGTACATAATAATAATTCCTCGAATTAATATTATGTACATAAAAATAATTTAATAAATTAAAATTATGTACATAATAATAAATGAATGAATTAAAATTATGTACATAAAAATATTTCAATGAATAATAATTATTTACATAATAATACTTTGTTTTAAAACTATAAATATAATAATAATTCGTCGAATTAAAATTATGTACATAAATATAATTCAAGAATTAAAAATTATGTACAAAATAATAATTCAACGAATTAAAATTATGTACATATAAATAATTTAATAAATGAAAATTATGTACATAAAATTAATTTAATGAAATAAAATTATGTACATAAAAATAATAAAGGAACTAAAATTATGTAATTAATTTTAATTCGGAATTATTATTATGTACACCATTTTAATTCTTTGAATTATTTTTATGTACATAATTTTAATTTGTTGAATTATTATTATGTACATAATTTTTATTCATTAAATTATTTTTATGTACATAATTTTAATTCGAAATATTATTATTATATACATAATTAGAATTAATTAAATTATTTTTATGTACATAATTCGACGAATTATTATTATATACATAATTTTAATACGACGAATTATTATGTATAGAATTTTTATTCATGGAAATATTTTTATATATATTTATTTATTTATTTATTTATTTATTTATTTACCAAAAAAAATCATATACAAATTAATTGAATACAATTGTATCCTGCAGAGACATTCAGATGTTAATATAATTTTAATTTATTTATTTATTTTTATGTACATAATTTTTATTTCATTTAATTATTTTTATTACATTATTTTAATTCGGTGAATTATTATTATGTACTTAATTTAATTTATTGAATTATTTTTATGTACAAAATTTTAATTCGTTGACTTATTATGTTCATAATTTTAATTCAATGAATTATTTTTATGTACATAATTTTAATTCAACGAATTATTATTATGTACATATATTTAATTTAGTGAATTATTTTTATGTACATAATTTTAATTCGTGAATGTACATAATAATAATTCAATTGAAGAAAATTATACATACATAAAAACGATTCAATAAATTAAAATTATGTACATAATAATAAATCTACTAATTAAAATTATGTACATAAAAATAATTCAAAGAATTAAAATTATGTACATAAAAAATAATTATTTATTTATTTATTTATTTATTTAACCAAATACACATAATGTAATACTAATGTATCCTGCAGAGGTAGTCAGCTGCCTGTGCGCAGATCTGGTGTTGATTCATATAAACACAATAATAAATCAACGAATTAAAATTATGTACATAATAATAAATCCGAATTAAAATTATGTACATAATTTTATTTCATTTTTAAATATTTTTTTTTCTTGGTATAATAAATATGTTTTAAAACAGGATTTCGCTTTTGCATATCTAAAGACATCAAAGTTTTTTATATGTATTTAAAGTAGAGTCTGACTGTCAGACCGTTAAACCGAACCACAAGTCGAACCGTGTTGCTAGCGTAAACTACGTTCAAATTATCGATCCACAGTAGGTTTTTCGAAGACACATCAAATGATTTAATAGGTTCATCATAAAGATCGTTGCGTTGAAAATCAAGCATTGTAAAGCCCGTGCATAATTTTGCTTTTTTCAGTTTTATCTCTACCTCAAAATTAGGTTCTTAACCAAAAGAATCTTCTCCGCCTCTTAGAAAACTGCGAGCATCGCTTTTCTTGCTAAGAAAATTTGTCTTTGTTTTCTTAGGTAAAGAATCCTTATAAATCCACTGCATCCACTCTTGTTGTCTACAATGAGTCATAGAGGCCCCAGATTTAGTCCTTGGTTACAGTCTCGGAACAACCGGCTAAATAGATTTTGCAAATTTTTCGCGTACCCACTTTTTTTTAGGACAGAGTAGCATGGGAGTCTGCCAAGCCTATCCCCAAATCCTTATATAGAATATTGTTTGTTTTATCATTCATATGTGCCAAGTTACACAAATTACAAGAATGTGGATCGGAACGATGGTTGCTAATGTTCTGTGTTTGATTCACTGAAAAAAAACCAATGGATTTGAAACTTTTTGGCTTGAATAGACGGGAGCTAAATATGGTAATTAACCCACTTCCTCTGCATGAACATGCTAAAAAAGAAGGTCCAATGTGTGCACTGAGAATAGGATGGACAAATCTCTGCCATAAAATTTAGCACAAAAATTTTGGATCTAGTTAAACTTCGACATACCATCGGATACCATACCGATTAAAGTTGACTTTGAACCGAGTATTGAAGTATCAAAATAGTATAGGCTTTTGCGGGCCTAATTAAAAGGAATTTGATCCTCCCAAACAAGGCCCTTCCGTTTTACAAGCTGGGAAATTATGGCCCTAAAAAAATTGGCCAATAACAAGAAGCTCACTTTTATGTGGGTTTCTGGCCATAGAGGTGTAAAAGGGAACGAGTATGCTGCAAGTTAAAGCATACAGAAAGGCTTCAGTTCAGGAATAGAAAAATGTGTAAAAGGGCATGCTAAAAACTGTAAAAGCAGGCTTAAATTTTTATTAACTTTTCGCTTAGTAGAGCTCTCAGAATAACATAAGTCACTGGTATCCTAACATGATACTGCCTAGTGCCTAGTAAAATATCATCTTTACAGGCTCGGCAAAGTGGACAGTACTACGTGTAAATTGCGTTTATTGGAAGAACAGCCAAATATACACTATACGAGTTTCTAGCATTGGCTACTACAAGACATGAACTAATGAGGAAAAGATAGTTACGGCATCCCAGGTGTGGGCACTATCTTTTAGGAATCTACTAAAACTAAACTTTGTCAAAGGAGTGGATTTCGGAAGATTTTATTAGCAGTAGGGTGTTTAGTACAATAAATTGCAGTGCTGAAGGGCTGTTTCTAGCGGGTTAACTCTAATCTATCTATCTATATAAGGAAGGCAAGAATGAGGAATAAAAGAAATCGGAAAGTATGAGTAATATAAAAGATTCGTGCGATTTTATGTCAGCAAAGAGAGAAAGAAAAAGTAGTAAGGTGAAAAAAGATAACGGTAAAGAAAACAGTTCACGAAAATTCTAGAAAAAAGAGAAGATCACGTTTGAGTTACAGAAAATATGCAGACTACAGTAACTGGAAAACCGGGCACACGAACACTATCGAGAAAATTGTATATTTAGACTCGGGAAACGTATATTTCTGTAGAAAAGAGGAAGCAAAAATTTTTACGACTTATAAAGAAAGAGATTATAGACTAGATGAAGCATAACATTGGTAAGCCTGTAAGTAACACCGTTAGCCTGGTTGACTAGTGTGGACGTGTGGACGTTGAAATACGTTGAAAGAAAACTATTATAGGAGCATGGCATCAGTGGAAGTGTACTATTATAACCTGATTTGAAGAGTTAGTTAGAGGCGAGCTACTTCTAATGTGAATTTAACCTTATCACACAGCATCTTCCAGGATTACCTCTTTCCTTTCCTTAGTGCCTTATATGTAGTATTCGAGTATTTCTCTATATCCAGTCGATTCTTTTGTTCTTTCTGGTAGGTACCCTGTTTAAAATATCAACAAATGTGGGCCCGATTGTAAGTAGTAATTCCAAGTATATAATTTATCATATATTTTAATCAAAGTTCAGCTTTCTTGTGTTGCACAACTTCATCATTAACTGTGTCACTTCCTTACGCTTGTCGATTGCAATTTTATTTATTGTACTACCATATTTCATCTAATATTGGGCTGGGTCACCTATTTATAGTCCTGCAAGACAACATTTGGTTAATTCAAAATTTATTTCGTATAAGAGGCACCTCCTTTGCGATTAGTCATACTTCGTAAACCACGTCAGAAATAAATATTTCCATTTATAGCTAATCCTTCACCTTCAATTCTTGAATTTATTTTAATTTTTTTAAGGAAATGAGTCTTTTAAATTTAACTTATTTTTTACACGTTTAATGCTTTAAGGCTCTCTATTCTGGGTCAAATATATCTTTGCAATTTCCCTTTTAGTAAATTTCTGTGCGTTGCTGTTGATTAATTTCCAGTATCTCCACAATTGTTTTTTTTTGTGAAGTATTTCGCTTCCCAGAGGCTCATAATGAATTTCTAATCGAACGGAACTTTTAATCATCGATAAATTTCCCTTTGGGTGATGATTAATGTTCCTTTTATCCTAGATCGGAATTGTTATTCGTGGTGCGTGAGTGTTGCGAATAAACGTCCCACACATTGCAGGTCTTGCACTCGAGACCTGGAGTTTCATTCATGCTTGCACTGTCTGAGTTCGTGTGGGTGTCGCGAACGGGTTCCTATGCAAATGAACGCGAGAAAGGGAAGTCGACTAGCCCACGCAAAAATGAGAGTCCATTCAGCGATACAACTATTAGAAGTGCAATGATCTTTTTACTCTAAAAAAATATTTGTTGTTGTCTCGTGTTGCTCCTGCTGAATGTTAATGACTGATGTTGAAACTAACGCGTAATATTTGAAGAGATGAGTTTCATTTCACTTTTTGGTGCTGTTTAGAATTAATTAATACCAAATTTGGAGTTATTATATAACCTAAAAAATTTTCTTACATTGCACTTGCTTTATTTTAAATTATGTAAGAGAATGACAGTTATATCTTGTGGCATTGATCCACTTTAAATCATCAATGTGGATCCACGCTGAAAAATAATTATTTATATTATTACCCAGTTGTTTCTTTTTCTTTAAACGCCTCTTTTAACGAAGGTTGGCAATCATTAATGCTATTTACAATTTACATATCACTGCTCTAAACAGCGATTTAGTTCTCTTCCTATACCAATTCTAAAGCCCTGTTTACACTTTGATTAGTACAAGTATGAGTGCAAGTGTTAAGTAAATTTGTGCAAGTGTTTAGTACGAATATGTGTCCAACAGTGTTAAGTGCAAGTGATTAGAAATTTTAGAATATTATTTTTATTTTGAGTTTTAAAGTGTAAAACGCCTTATTTCATTTATTTTCTATGGATTCAAGAACAGTGGTAGTAGACGTACTAAAATAAATATTGAATTTTGTTGTTAACGAAATTGCTGAAGAGTTACATATAGAACAAGAAAAACCACCAAGATTATAGGAGAGAAAGTGTACACACAGTTCAGTTGAATATATGAATGATAACTAATAAGCACTGATAAGAGTTTTACTACTGATTTTTAGATTTTATTCTAGATGTGATGTTGGGGGTAAAGAATAGGGTGGGGAGTGTCGACATCCAGCTCAACATGCTTGTGTGTTAATCACACTACTTGTGCAAGTCTACTAAACAGTTCACTCGCAAAATTACTTAACACTTACCCTAAACACATAGTGTCCAAACAGGTTTAGTGTTTTTTCTAAACACTCGTACTTAACACTCACACTTGCACTAATCAAAGTGTAAAAAACCATGGCGTCCTTCATCGTTCTCGGCCGCGTTGTCCTTATATTTGCTGCCTCACATTATTGCCCAAAATAGTTCTTAGAAGTGTTAGTAAATAGTGCAATCTATCCACCCATGAGATCCAAAGAACACGTTTGTATGTCAACATTTCAAATGCTTCGGTCTTTCTGTACATTAGTTTTGATAGCGTCCATCCGTCCATTCCATACAGAAGATTGCGAAACAGTTAGCAGTGGACCATTCTTCAATGCTTAATTGAGGTTGCGATTGCTTAATATTTTTCTCATTTTCATGACAACGGTACTTGCTAATTCCACTCTGACCTTAATTCCATTGTTCAAATAGGTGTAGCATCCCAAGTAACTGAAGTGTTCTTCGCTATTAATACCTACATTTTTGAGCATTCCATCGCAGTCCCATTTTATTGATCGCAAGGTAGATGTTTCGTAGCATTAATTGCAGATTTTGTATGTTTTTGGCCAATAGAACGGTGTTGTCAGCGTATCAAAAATTGGTCATAATTTCTCCGTTTATTCCGATGTCTATCTTAATAAGTTCAACTGCTTCCGCTAAAATCTTCAGAATAAAAATGAAAGAGCTGCCACTTCTTTAAAGTTTTCTAAGTCAGTGTGCTTCCATTAAAGATTGGCAATTACTTGGATGTCTCTGGCTATCTGGTCATCTAAGCCTGTGGCATGCAATATTTCCAAAAGTTTTGGTATTGAATTTTGTCAAATGCTTTTTCAAAGACAATGAAGCAATTATGTACATATTTATTCTTGTCCATACATCGTTGGACCAATACTTGTGTATCAAACATATATCGAATTGTGTGGCAATGATTCTTTCTTCGCATTTTTTGTAAATCATCTTGTGTATTGATTATTTGCTGCAAAACTTATACTGCGGTATTCTTTTCAATTTTTAGCGTTGGCTATTTTTGGTATTGGTATAAAGGTTGACTTCGTTCAATCTTTCGGTACTAATAATTAATTAAAAAAATCGTCAATAAATCGATTTTATCATCTTTTGGTGTATAAGGATCTCTGTATAGACTTAATCCGGACCTGGAGCTTTACCTGTCTTAGTTTGTTGGACAGCTCTCATTACTTCATCATCTGTAAGGATAATATCCTGTGTCGCTCTCTTTCGATGTAACTTTGTATGTAGTCTCCTTTGTTATTACATTGTGGTAATTCAGTGCGTTTTCCCTCATTTGTGTAGTCTTCTTTTTGCTTCTTTAATCTTTCGAAGATAATTCTGTGACCTCTTTTATGATGTTTTATTTAACTTAATTTTTTTATTCTCATATCGTCATTTTGGGGACGATTTTCTCCTTGGGACAGGAGAAATATGTAATATGTAATCAATTTGATTTCTCACTATATGCTGTTTTCTGCCTCTGGGAGATCTTCAGGTCCACAGTCTTTGCGGTGGTAATTTAAAGAATATATTGAAAATAACTAGGTTTTGCTCTTAGCAGAATTCAACAATCCTTTGTCGTTTCATCTTCTGCACGTTCTCCAATCTTTTCGTTGAAGTCCCCTATTATTATATGNTTGTTGTAATATTCATTCACTCCTCACCTCATTATTTGCTTCTGTCATAGGTGCATAGACTTGAATTATGTTAACATTCATGAGTAATGATTGTAGTTGTAGTAGACTTTGCTAGAGTAGGGAACGACGTTTTAAACGCTTTCTTAGATTTTTTTTAGAAATGATGAAAACCACCTTCTGCCTATGGTGTATATCTTCATTTCCAGAGTAGTATACGTAATTTTCGACTTCGAATTCATCGCATTTCGCTTACACTAAAAATGTCGATGTTCATTCTACACATCTCTAAAATTGTGTTTTGTATCTTACCTGCTACAAACCTACTACTTACGTTATCTTCATTTCTGACCAGGGGATTCTTAGCACCTTTGGCTCATCCCATAGCGCCAGTACTGAGGACAATTGTTTTCCTTGTCAGATGTGATAATTGTACTATAACGAGTGGTTTTTCATTGCCTTCCACACCGCAGTATTATAGCCTTTCGGTTGCTACAACTCCGTCTATAAGAGACTGGTATTAGGCCTTGTCGATAATATTTATCCCCAGCCTTAACCTATACCAGTCCTGCTGATGCCACTTCCCAGTTATTCGAAAATATCTAGTTAGTCTAGTAGTACTTAGTTTTGCCTGCATGTCAATGCAGTTGCCCGAAATTTTGGCGGTCTTTGAGTTATAAGTACCCTATAGAACCAGTGCTCATCCACCTTCTCACTTTTATAAGGCTTGAAGTGACTAAATAGACGGATTTAATTAAAAATCCCACTTGTAGTAATTTGTATTAGTTTGCTCTCTATTGATCATAATCTTTAAATATAAATAAAAACCAAGTAGACAGGATGTTAATGTAATAAATGTTGAAACCAATTAAAAAATAGCTTCTTTTATAAGAGTGCGTGGGTAAAAGTACAGTAAGGACAATTTCCATGTCTGCAACATTCAGTTGTTCTGAGATACTTTTAATTATTCTAACACGAAACTGTTTCGTGGTTGAAATTTTTACGTTTTGCTTTTCATTCATTGCATTGTTGGAGCAGGACGCAGGTGGGTGTAAAATAATGTCATTTACAATATTCGTACAGCCATTCTGTGGTGAATAGTAACCTACATTTTAGGTGTGGTGGTGGGTTTGCATGAATCGCGACTAACAAATCTTTTTTCCAATAATAATGATATGCACGTAGGATGATTGTCTTACGTCAGATGAGAGGAATATGGAGCGAACCCGCAATATAAATAAAGGCATGACACAATGACACTCTTTAATTATCATCGCATTCCAATTATGGACACGTGAAATAATATTCATGGGTAGTTTTGTGTAAATATGGGCGGTTTGGAATTTATCGCAACGTCATGTAGAAAATATCAATTTGTTAAAGTGTTAGACAATCATTTTTTAATGTGTCTTTTGAATTTAAATTACGTTACAAAACGCAATTATTTAAATGACATATTGAGAAAAGTAATCTCGGTAATTAATGGGTAATGAAAACAACGTCTAAAAGGTAAAAATATATTTTTCCTAACTTGAAACGATTTATAGAAAGGTTGCTCAATCAGTTAAAAGCTGTTTAAACAATAAAAAAGGCATAAAGAGTAAAAATCAATGATTTGAATGTGATCCTTCTTTTACCGCTACAAACAAGGTAGTTTGCAAACCTTAATGGTCTTCCTTCTTCACCGACACCTACCTGCTATTTTTGTTGGCTTTTAGCTCTTCCTTGTTTTTGTAACAAGTTCTGAAGAAGTAATATGTATTTTAAAATATGTATTTTATTAATGTAAAGATTTTTGTTAAGTTAATTTGTATACTTCGTAAAGTTCAGCGGTTCTTAAACTAGAATTTTCGTCTTAAAAGAGTACTTTATAAAAACCTAATCATTACAATTTTTATAAAATTGCAGAGAGCAGTAAATTTACACGTCATATTAATATTGTATGTCATGTATATTATGATTCATGCACTTCCACATCCTCCAGGTAGTATATTTAATTCTCTACGTTTTAGGTCTTGCATATATACGAGGTATGACAAGAAAATAATGAGAAAAAACTTTTTGTTTACATTTTTAATCAATTACAATGACATTACCTATAAAATGGTTTCCTTGTGCCTGCAAAAATCTATTCCATTGGTTATGCAATTGCTGGTAGCATTTCTGGTATTCATCTTAGAAATGTGGAGTAATATCTCCATAACAGCCTGCTTGCTTTTGGTAATAAAAAAAGTCCTACGGGAGAAGGTGACGAGGTATGGTTAATAATAAGGCTAAAGCAGGATTAAAATGTCTTTGTACGTTAAAGCCTGATCCACAAATGTGTAGCATGGTGATGGAGAATTCAGTTGTTGGCAATGTCTGCAAGAATACAGAGAGCTTTTGAGCATATCTCTGCACCGGATTATTTAAAGTCTGATCCATTCTCTCCAGAACGTACACTTATTCTTTTTAACGTGCCTATCCATCAGGATACTGGTGATCAATTAGATGCAAAAAAAGATAGTTGCATAGGGTGGGATTTAGTCAATAATTAGGCTAAAACAGCACTAAATTTCCTGGTAAAAACTGTCCTTAAGATAAATTGGTATGGAATGGAGCATTATTCTGATGGAGAATCCAGTGAAACATTGCTAAGGTCGTGCTTTTAAATTTTTTAAGTATATCTCTACACTATTATAGATTTAATAGCTCCCCTTCTTTTTCTTTTTGGGCTTATGCGTTCCGAATGCTGACGATCTATGCAACAATCTATACCTTACCTGGAATCAATAACCCAAAAAAGTTCACCACAGATTTTTAAGCAGGTCATATTTGTTGTTTTTCTTATAATTTTAATTATCCTATGTCAATTTTTTAATAATGTCACCAAAATATTTCAGTTTTAATTTTTTGACATAATCTTTACATAATCTTTGGTTGATAATGTATCAAGATCCGTTTCCTTTAAGTTTTTGCGGATTGCCTTTGTTCACGCTTTATCACAAACACTAGCACCGAAAAGACGCACATTATCATTCTACATCCTATTGAAGGGTAAGGGATGAAGGCAATGCAATGCAAAGCTTCAGACCAAAATCCAAAGAACAACCTCATCTGGACGTGGTACCCTCTGCGAAAAACTAACGAGGCTCTGCCGACCGATCGCGATCGTCTACCTCAGGATTTCTCAAACTGTGGTACATACCACTAACGGTACAACGGTCTTGGTGGTACATATAATATTTAGTTACTTAAAAAATATAAATAGTCATTCAACCGTTTTTCCTATTTTTACTCCCATTTTTTTTAAACTTTCTTGATTTTAGTTTATTTTGAACAATTTTTAATTAAATTTTGATTATTTTGGTCTAATTTGAACTATTTTCGTCAATCCTTTGATAATTTTTCTTAAAAACATGATAAATTCAAGCAAATTTCATCAAAATTTAAATGTTTTTGGTTTCTTCTTCTTCGTGCCGTGTTTGTTGTCAAACGTTGGCTATCATCCCTCACATTATGTGTCCAAAATATTGAACTTTTCGGACTTTGATGATGTTAATCAGTTCTTGTTTCTTGTGCATGCATTCCGAAAGGCGCTCGTTGATTATGTGAGCTGTCCATGAACCACGAAGAATGCGTCGATGGCACCATAATTCAAATGCTTCCAAATTGTTCAGATATTTTACCTTTAAAGTCCACGTTTCACAACCGTATAATAGAATGGACCATTCGTAACACTTTAAAGTTCTTATTCGTATTGCAATTGCAAGAGTTCTGTTACTTAGGACCATTTAATAAATGCTTTGCGTGCTAGCTCGATTCTGGTCGCCACTTCTTCGTCGCATTCTGCTTTGGAATTAATCCAGCTACCTAAGTATTTGAAGTGTTCGACTAGGAATGTGCTCCCTAATGTCAGTTGATGTTGACCGGTCGGAATCTTGCCAGCCACAATCCATTTGGTCTTCTTCACGTTGATTCGTAAACTCTTCTTATTGCATGCCTCGTTTACTGCGTTAACTAATGTTTTGAGATCTTCAATACTTTCTGACATTATCACAGTGTCGTCAGCGTACCTGATGTTGTTCATTATTACTCCGCCGATCTTAACACCCTCTTACCGGTCGCTTAAAGCTTTCTCAAATACCTCTTCTGAGTAGATATTGAACAACATCGGCGACAGTGCGTAAACTTGTCTAACTCCGCGATTAATCGGCACTTTATTGGATCTTTCTTGTCCGATTTTAACTGTAGCTGTCTGACTGTATTATAGGTTTCGGAGGATTCTTATGTCATATGTATCTATACCTGCCCTGTCAAGGCATTTGAAAAGCAGTTCGTGTGGTACCGTGTCAAATGCCTTTTAAAAGTCTATAAAACAGATGTAGACATTTTTGCTTTTAAATGAAGTAAATGAAGCATAGAAAATCAAAGAGGAAACAGAACTAAACAAGAATAGCAACAGGGAATGTGAGAAGTCTTATTACAGCAGGTAAAATAAAAAATGCAGTACTTGAGATGGAAAGAATAAAGATAATCATACTAGGAATCAGTGACGTAAAATAAAGGACTTCAGGAAAGCGCCAAACAGCAAATGGAACTAAATACTACTCAAAAAATGATGAACTACCATATCAATATGGAGTAGCCATTATCATAAACAGAGGAATAGATAAATCAATAACAAATTTCACACCTATTTCGCATAGCGTTATGCTACTGAAAATAAAAACACACGGAGCAGCAATATATATCATTCAAGCCCCAACAGCCAATAAAAACGAAGATGGAATTAAGACATTTTACGACCAACTAAACACAGCACCGAAATTAAACAAAAAATCAGAGACCACTATAATTCAAGGCGATTTTAATGCTAAGGTGGGACAAGGTAATGTTGAACCATGTGTAGGAAGTTATGGATTAGAAATGAGAGAGGAGAAATACTAATTAAGTTCTGTCAGACCAATGAATTAACGATAATGAACACCTTTTTTAAGTTGCCTAAAAGGAGATTATGTACTTAGAAATCGGCAGATGGAAAGACATGGATTGTTAGAAATCGAAAAGGTCATACATATAAAAATGAAGAAAATAAATAATATAGATAATTCGAGACTAAAACAAAAAGTAGAAGAAAAGGTTATAGCAAGATGTTGTTTAGCACAGAAAAATAATTTTTTTTTTCTAAATTTCGTATAAGTTGTTTAATTCGTTTAATCTTCCGTAATGGAGATTTAATATTCAATATTTCGGAGTTAAGGGACACCAATTATTTTTTGTATGGCTAGAATAAGCCATAAACCATTCTGCAAGTAAAGAACAACATTCGTAAAGAAATTGCTGCAATATCGTTTTAAATGTATATAAAAGGAAAATCTAGTAAAAAGCAGTTTCATAGTGACTGGTAAGTTACATTCAGCGGACGCAATCTTTAAAAATTAAATATTAACATTTAAACATATGTTGAAAAATTTTATTTTATTTTTATACAAAGTTATTAGCACTTAATAATGATATGGTCATTCGGTCATTGCCGCTTCTTCTATTTGCAAATATGTTGCGAGCACTTTACTAAACGTTGTAAGGAAACTGCAGAACATTTTGTGAAACACACAGTAAAAGAAAAATTAATTTTATTTTTTTAATGAAAAAAAAATACAAATTTGATTTGAAGAGGATCCATAAAAACAAGTTCTGATTTTTCGATTAACTTCAAGGAAAGTATTTTGCATACTTGACTTTTTTTCCTTTTGTTTTTTATGCATATTTCGAATTTATCGGAAGAGAATATTATCATGTGATCGAATAGGCATGTGAGAAATTATGAATTATTAAAATGCTGTTCACAAGCATGCTTTTTGAATACAAATGAAGGTTAGCTGCTGTTAAAAGTGAATAAAAAATCTATGAAAGCGTTCAGCATTACCATATTGACATAATGATGACAATGTAACGACATCAAATTGTGAATAATTATTTTTTAGTTTACAATATTAAAAAAAAAACTAAATGGAATAATTAATTTTAACAAAATAATTCTAGTGTTACCCCATTATGAATGTACCTACCGTTAAAGTAGATCTTAATTTTCGAATAAATGGCTATTCTGGCAAAAGTATGACAATTCAAGAATTTTCCATCTAATGGAAAAGATAGCAATTTTATTCTGGTGTTATTTTATTATTTAAAACTAAATCCAAAAATTATTTTTTTTACTTTTCTCCTTCTCTTTAGGCCACGTATTTACATGGAGCAGCGATATCAATGCTTTACTCCAATACCGAGTTTTTAAACTACACCTACATTGAAACCCTGGGAATAAAAGACCTAGAAGGAAACATTATATTTGATGACAAAAAACTAACAGAAAGGTGGCAGCAATACTTTGCAGAAATATTAAATGAAGTGACAGAGACAACACAACCTATGAGAGACGATAGAATATTAACAACACCTGATGAAATAATCACCAGAAAGGTAAAGAGGCAGTAAAAAGACTAAAAAATCGAAAAGCAGCCGACTATGATAACATAAAAGCGGAAATAATCAATTATATGGGAGAAAATGGTATAATAGTCTTACTTAAAATTATAAACTTAAGGTGGAAAACAGGAAAAATCTCCAGAGACTGGACTATAGCTAAAATCTTACCAACATATAAGAAAGGAGATGTCAAAAAATGTCAAAACTATAGATGAATATCTTTGTTGTGTACAGTTAGTAAGGTATATGAAATGATATTGGAACATAAACTGAGGCAGTTTTTAGAAGAAACGATTAATGATAATCAATGTGGATTTAGACCAAAGCGAGGACCGACTGATCTAATTTTCAGCCAAATGATTGAAACAAGGAAAGCTTGTAATAAGAAGATATTTTTAGGCTTCATAGACTTAAATAAAGCTTTTGACAATGCACCCAAAAACAAGATTTGGTAAATCATTAAAGGAAGCTTGCATAAGACCACTAGAAATGTAATAAGAACCAGCAATTCCCATGATTAAGATTTATCACAACAAATGGAGTGAGACAGGGTGGAATATTAAGTATAACTATAATAAGCTGAAAAGAACATGCATATACACATATAAATTACTACCAGTACATGTGACTGAAATGATGTATGCAGATGATATAGTAATATTCGCTAACATAGAGAAGAATCTTAAACATAACATAAAAATTTGGAATAAGGAATTCAGAAAACATGGAATTAGAATAAATACTGGAAAAACAGAACTTATGGTTATGGAAGGAAACGAAATAATTGATAGAGAAATAAACGGCAGTAAACTAAAACAGGTAGAGAACTTTAAATACCTGGGTTTAATATTAAACAAAAATCGAAAGGTTGAAAAGGAAATCGACAACAGAGTAGCAAACGCAAATAAACTCTATTATGTCCTAAAAACAGAATCATTACTGAAAACAATCGAAAAAGGA
>JARJDX010067257.1:0-12280 GCA_030264735.1 Gymnusa sp. GC000175 | reverse complement strand
TTCAAACGCGATTTGTCACTCTCACGGGATAGGTACGACCACGGGGATGGTGTCGTTCGATAGCTCTAATACATTTACGCTCTTGGGACCCTTAGTTGGGGGTCGACCAATTAACGGTCTTTCGTGTAGACGTCTTCAAAGTTTTAACTCCAAGTGATTATAACTCGAAAACGGTTCGTCGGATCGACAAAATTTCAATGGCAATATTATAGGTCTCGATAAGGTCTTCGGGGTATTTTCTAAAGCATTCAATTAATTTTGCATCATCACTCATTTTCACTTTTTAACAAATTAAAAATCACGTCAGTCAAATAAAAAATATCGTCGAGGAGAAATCTCCTTTTGACGGTTCGGTGACTTACGGTTCTGATTTGCGACGGCGCCGGCTTAGTGTAGACAGTGCCATTTAACTACCAAGGAAACATATTTTTGTGACTGATACTTCTCGGAAATGACTGAACGGTGACTTGACGTGACTGATATGTGTGAAAGGACCTATATACTATGGCGACAAAAGATCAGAAGTTATTTTTTAAAATAAGGAAAACTGGCACAAATGTGCATCCCCTAAACTACAATACTATGCAAATGCACTATAGAGGATAGAGTACACTTCTGGGATTAATATCTGCTTCATTCGAAATACTTTATTGCTTTCCTTTTGTGTCACACAAATCCCTTTTACAATATCCCCACGATACTCAAAAAATCAAAATTTTGTTACATCTTAAAAGAATATGGAATTGGGCCAATCTACGGGGCGAAATATTTAAATTATTACGGCTTAAAACTCGCACGGTACATTTGCATAAACAGGGTGAGACCCATAAAACATTGTTGCTACAAAAACTTCTTGTAGATTTTTTTTTTATTAATATAATACGGTATCGTAATATATTTTTAATAATATTTGTAATGCAATCATCAAGCAATTCGAATTTACTATCCTTGAGCAGAACTTTTTGTAAATTAGATTAAAGATTTTTAAGTTTTTAAGAAAATGCTTGTGAAAAAATTATTAGTAAATACAGTTTCGCAATATCTTTTTAAAAATATTAGCAGCCCATACATCTACGGTTATATCAGCGAATTTGATGCATGTTAGTGGTGATTCAACGATAACCGTCCAGTCCGCCGCACAGACCAAGACGCAGGATGGGACTGGCCGATTTGTTGTATTTCTGCAACAAAGCTGTAAATTTTGTTTATTATATTAAAGACTTTTGAGCCCATGTATCCTTTTATTCTTTAGCATCATAGCACTCGGCACTATTATTAACGATCAATGGGACCCCTCACAGAAAATTAAGTGCAGAATCAAACAGAGCAGAAATGTTTTCATAAAAATAGCAACAGTTTTTAAAAACCGAGATCTCACTATCGATACAAAAATGAGACTAATACGTTGCTACGTGTTATCGGTTTTACTGTACGGAGTGGAGTCATGGACGTTGACTGAAACGACTACGAAAAATCTCGAATCCTTTGAGATGTGGGTGAAAAGATGAGGAAATCCTTCGCAGAATGTCAAAAGAAAAAGAAATCCTTAACACTATTAAAACCAGGAAACTCCAGTACTTGGGCCACATTATGCGTAACGAAAACCGGTACCTATTACAGTGCATCCTGCAAGGAAAAGTAGAGGGAAGAAGAAGAATTTCATGGCTGAAAAATTTAAGATCTTGGTTCTCCACCACAACTACAGGACTCTTCCGGGCAGCTGTCAACAAAATCAAAAGAGCCAATATAATCGCCAACATCCAGAACGGATAGTCACTCGAAGAAGAAGAAGAAGATCATAGACTATCCAATATTTAAATAAAATTTTTAACTGATTTATTGACCATCATCAGGCATGTGTTTGCTCGATCCTTTCCAACTGTGTTTGCTTAAGCCAATTGTTTGTATATTTCTCTTCATCTCTTTCATAGCATTTGAAAATTTTATTACGTATTTGCTTCTTTTTCAGGTAATTCATCTGCCTATGGGACCGTATTCTCATTATATTTCGTAGGATTCGGTTAATAAAATATAGAAGTATATAATAGAATAAATAAACGTTAAGTCATAAATCTAATTTTAGGACATTTGTTTGGTGAAGATTTTACAGTCCCGGTAATACTTCTCATCGTGTTGTTGAGTTGTTCATCGACTTTGTTTACGTGTTCACTATTTATCTATATTGGGGAGCAGAATTCTCACATAAAATAGACAAGGGCTAGGTCAGCAATTCTGATAGTGGTAGATTGAGAGTAGTTCCTGCGATTTTATGCACGATGTTGTAATTTGTTTTCGTTTTAGCTGTGTCTGTGGTCTTTAGGCGCTTTTTATTAGTTAAAATTTTGTCTAGTGCTTTGAGTATAGAATATAGTATATTACAGTTCTATTAAAAGTCATTGCTAAGGTGGTTTTATCTTTTCTGTTGTTAGATGCTTGTAGCGGAGGCGGCAAAATCCCTTGAAGAGACGTAATGCCGGAAAGAGAGAGAGAGAGAGAGAAAGAGAGATGCTTGTAGCTGTGGTTTTAGTTGAATTTGAGCACAGCCTCCAATTAATAAAATATGAGTGCGATAGATCCTGGTATGTTTGAAGCTGAGATGTTGTATTGAAATATCATCGACTTTAACTCAACTCATATAAGTGAACTGGGTAGCCGGTAGGGTGTGTGTATAGGTTAAAAAGGAGGGAGTACGAAGTTTGGGGTAGGGCGTTTTTTAGGTGTACTTTTTTGTGGTTCTTCCATTTAGGTACACTCGGAATCGTCTATCCTCTATCGTGGTGTTTATTGGCTTATAGGATATAATGCAAGATATTACATTAACTATTTTATGTAGTAGCACTTTTCTGCAGACGGTGTCATTTTTAGTTGGTTCTGTGCGTTCAATTGGAGTCGTTAAAGTATCTGGTCTTAGCTTCGTTTAGGCCGGAAGCCAAGTTCTTCTGAGTGTGTAATTTGATTTATACTTTCTGAGATTCAATTGCTATCTAAGAGTTTACATGGCACGCTAAGGAGGGAAACTGGAATATAGCTAGTTGACACATAATTGGTTTCCCAAGATTTAGTATTTTTTAAAATTTTAGATATTTGCCCTTTAAAAGAAGTTGGAGTTTTCTAGGATCTAGGATGTTGGAGTAGAACTGTCTAAGCCATTTTCTAGTGTTAGGAGCGGTGTTCTTTAGGAATTCTGGAAAATCATGTCTTTATGTCTAGCTTTTATTATTGCTGTAGCTTGCTGAATTTCATTGAGCGAAGTAAATGATGCCTTTTTCTTCGCGTTAAAAATAAGCTTCAATTTATGCATTTCAGCCCAGTTCGCTAGAGGTGTGCCATTTTTGTCAGTCGTTATTTATTGCCATGTGGTATTGGAGCCATTACAATTGCCAGCATTGATCGCCTGGTCGGTATAACGTTTAAGCACGTTGGGTTTGGCATTTGATGATTGTACGTATTGGTTTTATAGAGGATATTTATTTGTATTGCGGTTTCTGAGACTGCCAAGATCAGTTGGGTGTCTATGCCTTTGGTATTTTAAGGCTAGTTTTTAGCGTATGTAGCTATGTGATGGGTTCGGTGATTTACAGATGCTATGAATTGAAAACCGTAAATCTTTTTTTGTGCTGTTAATTGTTCATCGTTTTCTGTGTTTTTTGTAAGGGTGCTATTTTGCTTCTCTGCTTTTTGATAGGTATTCAGATTCATTTCTGCCAATTTCTTCTACATTTAGTTGGCAGATTCGGATTGTCGGTCCGATTTCTTTAATCAATTGGCCTTGATAAAGATAAGTACTTAGATTCTTTTTGTGTTAAGTAATAAAGATAGAATCTTTTTTGTTACTATTCGTTTTTCTTTAACCAGGAGGCACGTGTAGTTTGATGTAACAAACGCGAATAGTATTACCGTTTTACTGAGAGGTATGATGTTTTTCCGATATCGTCTTGGTCCTCCAATACAAAAGCTACTAACAATTTTGTGTTTTAATACTCTACCAAGTGGGCATTAGGAAAGTCCAATTAATCAGTCCAGAAACCTGTAGGTATTTTTCTGCTCCTCCATTACTTAATAGTACTTATTATTCTAGCTCTTCCTTATTAAAGTCTCGTGCACTAAATGTGTCATCCTACAGACCATACTACGTGTTCAATGACGCAGCTGCCAGTTTTTAGCTTGCTTGTATCGGCTCCATGAACACTAGCATGAATTTCTTTTTTTTTCTTGGATAGGTAGTTCCTTCTTGGTTATTTATACAGTAGGTAAAACCAGGAATAAAACATTTTAAAGCGAATGGTCATTGCTGAAAAATAGAACCACTTCACAAACAGCCAGATTGGGTTTATTTACAAACGTCCCAAATTAAAACCCTTTGAGGAGTTTTTTTTTCAGATGATTTTATTCATGAAGTTAAAAATATATCTAAAAAACTATTCTTACATTTATTAATACCTTTCGCAATATCATTAATATATTTAAAAAAATAGCGGTCACATAACAATACCTTGAGGCGTATTTTGGCTATTTTCTCTTACTTAAAAAATCCACAATTTTACTTTTTTTTTAGTCGTATAAATCTATTTATTATCAACTTTAGCGCTGTATGACCAATCATTACCATTTATATTTTCATAACTCAAAAGCTTTTCATATAGATGCTAACCCATCAGTCCTAGGGGTACACATTTTTGCTTAAATTACACTGTACAATTCTTTAATATATGTATTAAAAAAATGCTAAAAATCTCTAGAAATAAACGAATAAATTTATAAACTGGAAATAGCAAAAAATTCGTAGAACGGATAAAAGAAAAGTAGATACTATGTACTTTACGGATTTAAGCGATGAGGTGGGTGGTGAGTGTGGGTATAAAAAAGAATGAGATATAATTTATCTAGTTTTTTTATTTTTCCTTGAATTTTACTCAAACTTGCTTTTCCATCTTTTTTGTAAATAATATTTCTAAAAGTCATTTAGAAATTAAAACTTTTTCTGTGCAATAATTAACAGAAAAAATATATAAATAATTTATATGGAAGAAAATTAATTGAGGAGTTTCCAATATAACCAGGTGGTTTACACAAATTAAAACTTCCATCACGAAAAGCATTAAAAGCAAGTACATCTACATATAAGCCAATTAAAATACAAAACGTGTATAAACGTTTCGAAACTTAATTAACAACCCTTCCCAATTGTTTTAAAATCCCACTTATTTTCCCATATTTCAATGCAAATTATTATTTTTGTTCACAAAAAAATACAAGAAAATGTTGAATTTACACAAAATGTGGTGAATATTTAAAAAGTTTGCTTTTTTATTTTCAGGTGTGGTGGATCGTTAGTGAGCAGGCGTCATGTAGTTACTGCAGGACATTGTGTGGCACGTGCAACCCCCAGGCAAGTGCATGTAACCCTTGGAGATTACGTCATCAATTCTGCAGTGGAGCCTCTACCCGCCTACACGTTTGGGGTGTCTCAAATACAGGTTCGATATTTAATATATGGAATATAAATATAAAACTAAAAATGGATTACTTTAAAATTTGTGTTAAAAATATAAAACATCCTTTATAGATGATGGATACATGCACGAAATCAAATAACGAACCCCTCATAAATTTCTTTATTGCTTTAAAAAATTTAAGTGGAATAATTTTTTTTGGTTTTTTAGATTATTTATAAACAAAAATAAATGGATTTCAATTAAATGTGTTGGCTGTTTTAAAAGTTTAATTTTTGTTCCTTTATAAATTACTAGGTATAATATAGGCTTCGCCGCTCCCTGTCAAACGGTGGGTGGCAAGCTCACCAAAATAGTTGCTTTAATCTAGAAATTATAAATAGAATAAGAATAATTACGAGGAGGGTTCAGATATCACGCAGAATTTTATTCTCAGAACCAAACAAATGGCCAATTCTTTCTTAACATGCTTGTAATGGGGTATCTAGAAGACGTGCATAACGGCATTGTCACTTTATTGTTTTTATTTAGTAATTGTCAAAATGACAGAGCCGCAGAGAGAAAATCATACATAACCATTTGCATTACCGAAAATTTTGTGCAAGATGAGTGCCCAGACTGCTAACTATGGAACAGAAACAGCAATGTGTTAAGGTCTGTACTGAGCTTCTCAGGCGATACCATGATGAAGGTGATGCATTATTAAATTCCCTACTCCTGCGGCAACCTGGGCCAGAATCAAAAAGCAGCAAGTCTAGAATGGCGGCACCCAAACGCCCCTATACCGAAAAAGCGAACCGGTAAAATAATGGTCAGCGTCTTTTGGGACAGTGGGAGTGTTCTCTTGACCGATTTTTTGAGAGACCGACGTAACGTCTGACTTGCTTACTCAAAGAGTAAAGCCTACATTTTGTTCTAAAAGAAGAAACCGTTCAAGAAGTGTCACTTTACTGCCCAATTAACTACAAGTATTCTCGAAAAAATGCATTGCGAGGTTTTTTACCATCCAGCATATAGTCCAGATTTATCACCATGTGATTTCCATCTTATTGGATCTGAAAGTGGCATTGTGTAGTTCAAAATTTCAAGACGATGATGTTGTTGCCGAGTTTGTTCATGAGTGTCTGCACTTTCAAATAAAAACATTCGACAAAAGTGGCATTATAGCAAAAGTGCATACAGTTAGAGGCTGTTTAGCGTTCTAAACTTTTTGCCAAATATTGCAACAACAAATTTTGTGTTTCTTCTTCTTTTGTTTAGGTTTCCACCTCCTTCTCGCTTGCCGTTTAAGGGCGTTTCTGTTGATGTCAAGACCCAACTTTCCATCCGCCTCTTTTGCCGATTTATTTTATGAGCCTTTAGTTGTCGACTCTTTTGACATGGTCGTTAAATTCTCTGCGTCTTTTCCTTACAAATTTTATCACATCTGTTATTTCACATTCTTACTTACTTATTCATTTCATATTCTATCTCAACGAAAATTTGTAGTGTCGTTTTAAGGGTGTTCATTTCTGTGGTTTTTAATATATGTTTTGATTTACTGGCATCGGCACGCGTTTCAGCTGCGTAAGTCATCACTGGTCTCACTATTATTTAATAGATATTATGGTGTCGAACACCACTCATTTAGGTTCTTTTCGCCGTATTTTAGCAGCTTCTTTCTTATTTCATTGTGTCCATGAGATTTTCTATTCTTCAGTGATTTTGCTGCTTTCTGTTTGTCCTCGATTAAAATGTTTACAACGTCGTTGTTGCACTTAAAAATGTCTTAACATTTGCTAAATCTATTTTTGCAATCCATACATGTCACTTTCCATGTTTTGTAAATCGCCCCCAGTATGTTGATAATGTTACGCTCTTGTTCATAAATTCTCCAATCTGTTAATGTTTTTGTTGTTTTATGGCGTTGGGATGTCTTTTTCTTTTTGTCTGCTATTTCTTTTACTTTTTCTGTGAACCATGGTGTCTTTTTTATATGAAGGTTCTCGCTTGACTGTTCTTTTTACTATAGATTTCTCAGCTGCTTATATGATGTTGTATTTTATTTTTCGCCAAGCCTTTTCTGGGTTGCCATTAACTCTTATAGAAACTTTGTTAGTTTTTCTCTTCAATCTTTCGCAAAATTTTGGTGCTTTCATTTATAAATGATTCTACTTTGAACTTCTCTATAGGTTCGTAGATTATTTTTACGTTGGGCTAATTACTAATGTGATCTTACAACCCTTTACATTTATCCGGTCTTGGGACCATTGAGCCACGTAATCCACCCAATGACCACGCAGGCGGAATTTAATATTTAAAACTAAATTCCTCAAATTCTGGATTAAAATAATAAGATAAAGTATTTTAATCATTTTCATAAAGTTTCACCAAAATTTTGGTTTTGCTATTGGGAATTAACTTTACCTAGTGTTGGCGCTGCGATCAATCTGTCAATGGACACTTTAGTCGGTATCATTCAGTATTATTTACAGGTTAGAAGCAAATGTAAGGAGTATTTTTGTGTGTTTTCACAGAAAATATTTAAAATTTAACAATTAAAACACTTATTTTTCATAGAAGTGCTATATGAATACAAGGAATGTCAACCGACTCGAGTTAGTTCACGATCTATCGCTAGACGGCGCCTCTTTTAAAGTAAATTCTCAATACTAAGATTTTTTTACATTGTTATTACATTTATTTGCATTTCGCCATTTTTAGTCAAAATGCTATTATTTGGTGGACCCAATATTTCTATATGCAGCCTATCTCAATTAAGGCGTGATAAGAAAAAAGGGATAATTGCCGCTTTGACGTACTGAACCTTACCTTATCAAACCCACTTAATGGTTGATAAGCAGAAAGGATAATTGATATTTTAACTTACTAAACCTTTTTTAATAGTTTTTTTTTAATGAAATTATGCATAAAAATAAGAGTTTTATTGTAAATTTCATTTTCATATCATTTTCTTAAAAAAGTTCTATTTATACGTATATTTAAAATTGTACTGAGTAGTCATGCGAAATATGCATTACGTTCGTATTTATTTCTAGAAATTTTTTAATGAAATGTATTTGCTTCCTGAATGGAGGAATTAATTTCGTTGTACGTCATACAATAAATTCTTTCATTGGAAAATGAAAGTGGCAATTATCTCCAAATAAAGAAAAATTTATTTCGATTCAGATTGCCACATAGGTATAACTTTCTTCGCTTTATTGATACTCCTCACGGTTGCGTGGAAATTAAAAAACCAAAGAGAAAAGGAGTAGGTGGAATTGATTTAATGTTATTACCATAATTGCTTACCCATCATACTACGTAATAAAACTTATTTGTTGTGCAGATAAAAAGTTATTTTTATGTATTTGACACTTTGTCACTAAAAGTGGGCAGGACTTTACCAATTTTTTTTTGGCGTTTTAAATATAATTTTTTATGGGTATACCCAAATAAATACATCCCCAAATAAACCAAAGCGCTGTATTTTAAAATATTGCCCAAATAGGCCGAAAAGGGGAAATAAATATTTTTGTTAATTTTGCAGAAAAATGTAATTCTTTATGAAAGTTTTTACTGAAAACCAATGATTTTTTAAACATAATTTGGATATTGTTGCAGCTTGTACAGGTTGTTTTTAGACAATTTATTCCGTGTCCGTTTTTATTTGTCATCGTTGTTCCTTGTTCACGTTTTTTCTTGTTTACTTTATTCTTTGTCAACGTTTTCTTTATTAACGTTGGTTTTTTACATTGTTCTTCATGACTCCTTGTTCATATTATTCTTAGTCCACGTTGTTGTTTGTTGAAATTGATTTTTGTTTAGGATATATATTATTACGTTATGTTATCCCTTATCCTTATCCACCTTGCCTTTTATCGACATTAATTTTTGTTTAGGTTTTATATTATTACGTTATGTTATCCCTTGTCGACGTTGTCCTTTATCGACATTGATTTTTGTACAGGTTTTATATTATCACGTTATGTTATCCCTTGTCCACGTTGTTCTTTGTCGACATTGATTTTTGTTCAAGTTTTATTTAATCACGTTGTTCTTTGTCAATATTGTTCTTTCTTGGTCGTTTTTTCTTGCGATTTTCTTTATCAACATTGTTATGTTATTTTTTTCCTGTTCGCGTTTTTACATGTCCAGTTGTTCTTTATTAACGTTTTACTTATTTGCGTTGTTTTTTTTATGTTGGCCCTTATCCACTTGTTTCAAATTTACGGTGTTCCTTGGTCACGTTCTTTTTAACGTTGCTGTTTGCATACTTTGTTTCTTATTTACATTGTTCTTTGTCAACGTTGTTTCTTGTTAAAATTTTGGTTATCGGCGTTGTTTATTTTTAATGTAACTTTTACTTTACTTTCGTTGTTCTTTCTCAAAGTTGTTCCTTGTTCGCTTTGTTTTTTAGTAGTTTTATTTATTCAGGTTTTTTTTGTGAACATTATTACGTGGTTCTTTATCAATGTTATTCGTTGTTAAATTTTAATTTTTTACTTAACAATAACAATATCTGGATATAGTTTAGAAAATTAATGGTTTTGGAATAGGCGAAAACAACAAAATATTTCTAATTTTTCCTTTTTTATGGATTCCAAATGAGTGGAATTAGATCATTTTTTATCAGCTTTTGACCAGACCCGTTTACCTGTTCTTCATATCTACATTTTTTAGTTGAATTGGCGTTTTTGTTCTAATATCAGGAAATTTATATGGTAGAATCTTTTAAGTGGTATATTTTACAAGCTATACTGACATTCTTAAGATGTACGTATTTTTTCCAAAAGGAAGCTGCATAGCCCACTGCAGAGACAATTCCAATAGAGTAAGGGTGCTAACCCCATGCAATGCTTGTCGTTATTCGGATTTTTTTTGTTTGTTTTTTAGCTTTAAGCAGTTTTTTTCTGAAATATGGCGAAGAGTCCATTATAATGACTAGACATTTTGCTTAGTTGTTGTTATTAGTTTCTTCATAGGTATACCACAGATTTTACTATCTAGGATCTACTATCATCTCTAATAAGAAATGATTTTATAATAATAGCGATTAACGGTTGTTTTGTATCCAATTTAGTATTCTATAGCATGGTTAAGTACCAACAACGTTCGCTAATAAATTGTGGGTCCATAAGAGTTCAGGAACTATAAAATTTTAAACAAGTAATAAAGAAGAATAATATTAAGAAAGTCAAGAAACTTTAGGAGAGTTTTTTCTCCCATGAAGTAATTTAATAACATGGTTTAAAGATAGAGCAAAAATTTGTACCAGTGTGTGGAGCATAACTGTTTTAGGAATAATCTTTTGATCCCGCCAGCCTTTTTCTTTTATTGCTCCAATTATTGGTTTGCTTGACATAATCCATCCATTACATTGCTCTTGGACTTCTTTTTTAATGCCTCTTTTCCGTTAATCTATTGCCTGAACGTATCACAAAAATAGAATTATCCCTTTCAACAAGCCATTTTTGGGTAATATTTTCGGCATTATAGTATTCTTTTCACTTTTGTAATGCAAACCTAAATGATAGAAAATATGACAAAAAGAAGCCATATCTGAGGAATGGAATAAAACCACAAAAAAGGTAAAAAACAATACCTATTGCTATGCAAAACTGCATAGCAGATTAAGTATCAACAAGAAGAGACTCTGGTTTCAACCAAAGATAGGCATGACTGTCAACATTTTGGGCGAAAAATAAGTACTTAAAAAGGGCTAGGAATACAACACAATAATTAATTATTCCGAAAATAAGCAAATGTGTAACTCTAAATTGTAGTGGTCTGTAATATTAGCTAAAATATTTGGGTTTCACATCTAAATTGCTGGAAGCTGAAAGACTATAAAGAGTTTACGATGCTTAGATGGAATCTTGCCCCAGATACTTATAACAAGGATGTAACTAAGCCAAGAAGATCTTCATAAGATGTCACTATTTCAGACCCCAAGGAAGTATTCGTGGCAATACAAATATAAGTGTGAATCTTTAAATGAACGTATTAAAGTGAAAATATATGTGTGTAAGGGTAGGACTTCTTAGGAAACCGGTCCATAAATAATAATTTTTTTAATATCCATGCTTTCTGATATGGTAGTGGAGAAAACTAAATACTTCTTCTTTTTCTACTTTCTCTTGTTCTAAGCCTATGGCTTGTTTTGTCTAACTTCTGCGTTCCTTCATTTTCCTGCGATGCTTTCAGCACTTTATCCATCTTTTTGGTGGACTACCGATAGGCCTGTATGTATCTGGTCTTCCGTCTCTCGCGATCTCTACTAGTTTTCTATCGTCCATTCTTGTGACGTACCCATTCCACCCTCTTTTTCTTAGCCGTATTCAATTGATATGTCTTGTGTGCCGCATTTTTATCGCATTTCCGCGTTTATAATTCGGTCCTTAAGCGTATACCCTGTTATAATAAATTTATTCTTTCCTAATTATTGTAATTTTTATGATCTGGTTCTTGGGTTTTGTTTTAGGACGTTAGTTAAATAAAAAACAAACTTTTATCTGCTGACTAGTTTCGCACGCTCATCGCTATGCTTTATCAAAGCTAAAATTTATTTTTGTTAATTATTTACAATTATAATGGAATTATTTTTTTACCTTTACAGATTATACATTGAACACTTTACAATTATTATTACATTTGGACATTACTAACACTACATTTTACACTTTAAAATATTAAATTAAAAATTAAAATCTAAAAATGTTATAAAAAATTTCTACTACGTTTAATATACTGCATTCTTAAAAATATTTGTTGCAAACAGGTTATTTTGTATTTATATTTAGTATTTACAGATTTCTGCCCTGTGGTAAGATGGATTTTATTTA